>VXBQ01005192.1:160026-413348 GCA_013400175.1 Phainopepla nitens
ACCAAAACAAAAACCAAAAGTCTAAGGGGAAAATAGATGTTGAAGAGACTTATCTATGCCCACAGAAGTTAGGAAGTCTGTGGCAGAACCAAGAGACTCTCCCGTCCAGCTGTTGATCCTATACCTTTTTGAAATTCTTCAAATACTATTTTGTATGTTCTTTATAATGTTCTGGGTTTGTTCAAGGTTTAAAGAAAAAGCCTTGCCTGTAGGAGGGTTAAAGGCAGCAGTCTCACTGTAGACATGGCTCCATCAGCTCCTACTGTTTCCATGGACACACTAGTTAATGTTTGACATTTTTTGACAGTGTCTTATTACAGGGTTATTTCCAAGAAAACTGGAAAGGTGACAGGAGAGGAAAGTTGCTACTAGAGAAATACAGGTTCTGTGAAAACCAGTGGAGAATATTTATTTATATGGGGTATTTTTGCACCCAAGGAAAATATGTTCTTTATATGTTCTAAATATTTTCATAATTTACTTTTCATCTTTATGGTATGCTGCCAAAGTGTTTGCTACGAGTGTTTGAGCTCTCAATTAGCTGTGTAAAATGAGATATTATCTTGTCATCTCATTTTCAATCTCTTTTGATTCTGTAATTTGCAAAGAAAAAAGAATTAGTACCTGAAGTAAGCTCCTGGCAGTGGCTGCAGTCTTTTATGGCCCATGTTCACAGCTATATCCAGCCTCTGATTTCTTCACTGTCATCATTTACAGCATCAAAGGGACAGTTAGTTCTTTTCAAAGAATCAAAGCAAATTCATTAAATTATATACACATGTACTTGACAGTTTGGTTTAGATGTCTTACTTTAAAACCTAGTGGAAAGTATCTTGCTTTGATATAAATAGCACTTAACCTGCTCCAAAAAACCTAAAAGGATATATTTTTATAAAGTTTTTTTCACCATTGTGCATCTCAGAATTAAATGTGCTGTCATTCCCAAAATGGTGGAAAAAATGAACCTTTCATATCGCTTTCCAAAATAAATAAAATCTCACTAACACCTATTTTGTTACTATAGAGCAAGAGATGATTTATGAGACCTTCAGACAAGAACCTTCTAGGGACACCTCAGAGCAGCCTTTCAGTACCTACAAGGGACCTACAGGAGAGATGGAGAGGGACTTTTTACAAGGACATGTAGTGACAGGACAAAGGGGAATGGCTTTAAACTGAAAGATTTAGGTTGGGTATAGGAAAAAATTCTTTCCTGTAAGGAAATTTTCCAGTGTCTCACTTCCTTCCTGTAAAGGAAGTGAGACACTGGAACAGGCTGCCCAGAGAAGTTGTGGGTGCCCCATCCCTGGCAGTGTTCAAGGATAGGTTGGATGAGACACTGAGCAAGCCGGTCTAGTGGAAGGCATCACTGCTCATAACAGGATTAAAACTAGATGATCTTTATGGTCCTTTCCAACCCAAACTATTCTAGGATTCTGTGGCATGGTTCCAAGACACACAACTCATTGCTCTACTTTAAAGAGCCTCCAGGAATAAAAGAAAAGTGAAAGTAAATAAAGTGTCTCCATGGTCACAGATAAATGAAGATCATCTGCTGAAAACAAAATAACACCAGGAGCTGCTCCTGAACCATTAATATGAACATACTAAAGTAAAAATCTCAGTCTCACTGAGCCCTGATAACCTCAAGTCTCATGTGGGTATGGGCTTTGAAATGAAAATTTGACTTGAGATACAAATGTCAAATATGGAGGTTTTTCACAGACTACCACCATGGATCTGGACATCTCTACTTAGTTACTCTGAAGGGGTATCTTTTCATTAAATCACAGATATTTCTGGCTGCTATAAGCATGTGGGTGCCGACAGCTTGCTCAGAGAAGGAAATCAGCAGCTTTCTCAGGCTGTCCTGGGAAGTTGTGAAAGAGTGTAAAGAAGGATTGTAAACAATATTTGCACCTAATGTTTATGAGCATGTCATGCATCGGATTCATGATGTTTGTCTTTAGATGTTTTCCAAGAGTTGTTGTTCTCCTTTACACCAATAAGCTTAGAAGGTATCTCTGCTTACTAACCTATTGACCAATTCCAATCCATCTAGCGAACTCATCTATAAAAGACAAGTCTTTTCCTGATAAACACTCTCTTTTACCTTCTAATGGCTAGAGTCTTATTACCATGGAGTTAACTCAACAATAACATAAGCATCTATATCTGATTTAAACTTTTGTGAAAAAAAGGAAGCAATTTTTCATTAAATAATGTAACAGAAATATTTCAGATCCTATTGCCTCACTTCTGCAAAGAAATAGTTCATGTCCACTTCTTGTACTGGCATTATAAAACTCTAATATTAGATTAGCACCTAGATTCAAACAAAAAATGACACATCAGAAGGATAAGTCTCTTAGATAAAAATAATTTTCTTCAAGAAAAAATTCTTACATAGGGGTCAGTACCTAAAACAATTGTATTTATATGATGAGATCAAAGACTGAAATTTTAGGTATGTTTACAGGGCAATAATACCACAACAATGGCAGATGGATAATTTTACTTTTTGTAATTATTTCTGTCAGAGTTTTTTCCTTCCTTCAGCCACCTACGCACCCTGCTGCTATTTCTTGCCTGTGATATTTTCTTTTAATGGCTGTATGAGGAAATCCTTTCAACTATCCAGCCTAACCAAGGCCTAGTTTAGTAGAGTTTGTAGAAAAAGAGGAAAGAAAAGGACAGTGGTTATGATTTGAATAAATGTTTAAGAACCGGGCATTTCAAAAAGTTAAAAATACTATGATTTTTTGTTGAAGTTACACCCCATTCAGGAGAAAAAGTAAAAAGTATGGTAGCAACCCACTGATGTATGGAGAAAAGACCCTGGAAATACATGACAGGGGCTTTTTATCTTACAAAGACAGATTGCAGGAGTGCAGTAGTGCAGTTGGTACTATCTGATTGCTTGACGACTGGTTTTCTAAGTACTTAAAAATTTATATTGTAGCTTACATTATTTTCAGAAATACTGTGACTTATAAGACTCTAAGAGGGTTAGTGGTCTAAGCTAAAGGTCTTAAGTAGTTCCAAAGCAGAATATAAAAAACCTTTACCTATTCCCTACCTCTCAATAGTGATGTGTATCTCACAGGTTTATTGCTCTGCTCTGCTCCTTTCATCCCCCTAATTCCTCCCCACCCTTTCTGGTCACTGTCTGAAAAGGCTGAGAAAAAATAGAAGCTGTTGACATTGAACAATGAAGTAAGGGAGTCCCAAACAGCTTTCATAGGCTCTACTCTTACCCCCAAGATACCTTCTATCTGATGACATTTGTGCAAAAATAAGGAATGGCGACAACATGGAAACCTAATTTCACACGTTAAAATAATCAGTGCTTTATACTCTGTACATTGTCTATTTAAATAGTGAATATCATCTTTTTTAATACTTCAACAGCGCAGCAATGCTTAAAAAAAAATCAGAAAGTATAGAGCAATGGTGCAGCTCTGTACCATAGGTGACCCTATATCCAAGAATTATTTAATATTATCCCTTTGAATGAAAATATCCACCAGCATTTGAAGAACTGTGAGACCACGTCCTCATCAAGCAGGAAAGAGTAGTGGGTGAACCCTCACTTGTATGCTACTGCTGCTGCCACTTTGGCTGTATGCAGTATAAGCAGAAATTTCTCTATGTGTTCCTTTGAAATAGGTCATTTAGCCTTCCCCTCAGCTGTTTCTCCACAGGTGAAGTGAGCTGTTTGCTCCTCTCCTCAAACACTTCAGGATGGAAACTTGTTTCTCTGTTGTTTTTTGAGCAGTTGTGTATTGTCACAAGCAATTTTGTCATCATCCAGGGCAACAGAGAGATGTAAAAGGTGTTTCCAAGACTGTTACCCAACTGTATATGCTGGCAGTCAGAGACTTACTCCAGGTCTCTGAAGTCCTGAAATAGCACTCTTAGCACTGAGTTGTGTCCCTTCTCCTCAACGTTACCTCTGATTCAACACAATTACAGAGCAATGAACTTCCTAGCCCCATATTTAGGGATATGGGAGTGACAATCTGGAGCAGTGAGCATCTCTCACTAAGCAGCCAGTGGCAAGGAAACGCAGGTCTCAGCTTTGTCAGGAAGCTCATCTATTGAGACCAGGAAGACTTGGTGGTGAAATGAGAGACACTGAGTCAATGAAGACAAACAAAGTCACACTATGTTAGTCACAGCTTCAGCCCGCTCTTTCCTCACAATTATACAAGGTTTGGACATCTATATAGCCCTCTAGTTAAAATAACAGTGATTTATTGGGATAGAGTTTACAGGAAACTGAAATATGCCTTACTAGGCTGGTTATCTGTGCTCTATGGACCTTGGATAATTAGGATTTCCTAAGAATGCAAGGAGGCAGGAAAATTGCATGACTCTTAATGGAACATTTGCCAAGAAGAATTGACCTTGACTATTTTCTGGAAATGAATTTTCAGTACAGTTTCAAAGTGAAACCAAGTCAAAGCGAAACCAAGTCAAAGTGAAAACAAATCTATTCACCAAGTGAAACCAAGACTATGAATATTTGTTTACACTGATTTTAGAATGGGTAAAAAGCTGTATTTCTTCTACAAATCTCAAACACAGAAGATGAAAAATTGAAATCTGAAACAAGAAACAGTCTCAACAAAGAAATATGTTTCATTTTTAGTAAATAAGATAATTTATGGATTTATACTCTCAACTTTTTATTATTGGAATCCATTAGTAGTAAGGATATTGTAATTTAACATTGTTGTTTTTAAATAACACTAAAAACTGTTTTTCAAAAAGGACTTTTTTTCTGGTTTACCACTGCCTACAATTGCATTCATAGTTACTGCACATAATTAATATTGAACAATTAAAAAAAAGATTTACTGCGTGATAAATTAACATCCTTGTCACAGTAAGAGTATTTTGGCTATGTTCAAGACACCTGAATAAATTCCTGTCCTTTGAGAAACAACATTTTTTTAATTCATTATACCTGTTGCTTACAGATCAATAAACATTTTAAGAATTTATATGATTGCTGATTGTGACAGATACAATTTTAACCACTGTGATAAATATGAAAAATAGTCACCATAAGAAAAATGAAAATGTAATGAAAGGCAGACAGACTTGTAATAAAGGAAGGATAGTAAATGCCAGAAGCATATTTCTATTAGATGCAAAAATAGTGTCATATAAAAGAGACAAAGTTAAAGGCTTTACTATTACTGTAATTTCAATTCAGAAAATGAAATGAAATTGCTAACAGCAGCGACTGCTGGAGGGTAGAAGATAGTTAATTAATTTAAGCTAGGTAACAGTAATCATAATCTTAGAAGTGTACCTGGGGTCCAGTCTTGCTCCCACTGAAGTTACAGCAAGATCAAAGTGACAAAGTGATGAAGTGACAGCAATTTAAACAAGGTTCCTGATATCAGTATCCTGATATATTTGCTCAGTTCTAAGAAAGCAAATTCTGAAAGTCATTTAACCTTCTCCAAAGCCTGTGTCCATATCTAACCAGAACATGTAGGTACTATTTGCATTACTGCATTGTTAATTACAACTATGGGAAAAACATTTCCATCGAAACTATATTTATTATAAACAGTATTTTTGACTAATTCAATTTCATCAAATGGCTTTATTTCCGTGGAAATGCATTACTTTTAACAAAATAAAAAGTTCTAAAAGCAGGAAAGCTCTCGCAGACATCCCTGTGGGTCCTATTTCTCCACAAGCCACACAGTTCTCATCAGACTGAATGCAGTTCACCAGTAAAAGACTGTGATGCTCAAGGGGAAGAGAGCCCAGAGCCCGGCCTGAAGGGGTCATGGGCTGAGCCACTGCACCAGTAATTCCCAGGAGATAGTGTGGTTAGTTTCACAGACGATTTTCCAGATCTTTGGTGTTGGTGTTGCCATGAAATATCTTTAAAGATGAGATCTATAAAAATGGATAATAATAACAGATAGTAACAGGCAATATTGTTCAAGGGCCATACACCCGGCAGATGTGAGCTAGACCACATCTTTTTTATCTCTGGATCAGCTGCTTCATGCTCACAGAAAAGTGATCCATTTCCAACCCAGTAGAAATGTGATGCCCATATTCATAACAGAAAGACACTCATTTCACTGAAAGTAGTTCCACAGAAATGCATTAATCGGCATTCCTACAGTGTCCCATCACCAAAACCAAGCAATTATATGGATACAAATCAGGAAAAGATTTAGCAATATTTTATTCCTCTTTGCAGAAATGTTTCCTCTGTCGAAAAATCGTTGTAGTACTGAATATTAGTACTACAGTAGATCATTGGGGATGTGAAATATCTTAGGCTGGTAGGTTTTTGTGGGTTTGGGCAAAGTATTTTGCATTTCTACAAGTTAATTAATTCATTACAGAGAGGAAGTTTGGAAGCAAAAGTTTGAGTGAGTCTATAACTGTCACAGAAATTTTCATAAAGGTGGAAGGAAGCTTCTTTTGAAATTTATTATTTGTGATAGCTCCACTTCGGTCATACTTGAAAAGGGCAGACAAATATTTAAGGAAAAATGCTTCAGATGCACTTTACAGAGTGCTGCTACTTGGGCAAAACTAGAAAAAAATCAAACTATTTTTAAAAATATGTCACACCAACCAAAAATCAAGGAGTCCACCACCCTCTCTGGCATATTTAGAGAGTCAAAAGAATAACAAAGAATGCTGCAAAAGCTTTTAGCTGTGCCAGAATGAAGTATAGGAATACACTTTAAGTACCTGAGCTTCCATCCTTTCCCATTTGGGACCACAAACTGTTAGTCTGAATGCTTTTATTGCTCAAACTATCAAGTCAGAGGTCAAGTCCTCGGCCATTTAGTACTTCACAAGTCAAAAACACTGTGATCAAGAGAATGTCCAACTTTAAATGCTGAGATTATCACAAAACAAGCTAGGGTCAAGGATGTTGTACTTTCACTGTTACTGAAAATTTGCTAAGGTATATAAACCAAATGAAAATGGAAAGTTGTGTGTATGTACACGTACAGTCCAATAAGCCAGTGATGACACTGATTTCACAATTTTCACATGATATTCCTCATAAATTTCTATTAATTCTCTTCAAATCTTTCCACATCTTTACAGAATTTAAAATAACTGTCAGAAGATTTTGAAATAAATCTTAAAGGATGATGAAAATACTGCACTTGCTAACCAGGAAATAAGTGTGCCACCATGGTAGAAATTATCAACTTTCCACAAGCTGCAGAAGATTTGTTAGAGTATTTAACTGAACAATATCTCAATAAACACACTTGCAATAGAGATTCTAATCAAGAGTGCCCATTAAACAGAATTGAGCATATCCAAAACAATTAGCACCAAAAATAGTGTCTGATTTTGTAAATACACTTATCACCAATTCTGATCTAGCATTTCCCAGGGAATTAGCCAGTCATTCCAAAAGCTGTATAAAACAGCAGTAGTCAGAGAGAAGAAAAAAATGAATAAGCTTGTGAAATGACAAGCAGTGTGTCACTTGCCAGCATTTGCTAGTTCACAGCATGTACATCACAAGAGTACAGCATTCATGTGTAAAAGCACAAGAGGAACTATATTACAAATTACTATACAGATTTATATTACCAAACCCAAAAATGTGGTCTACACAAATCTTGTTTACAAAGCAGTGATACGTGCATATTTTGAAAAGGCTTCCATCTTAATCAAGATTTGGAAGTAGTTAATATCCCTTTAAAAACTGGAAATTATTTTCACCTTCCACTAGGAAGTGAATCAGGTTGATTCTTCAAACCAGGATAGAAATACTTCATAAATTGTCCCTCTTGGACTCTTGGCAGTGGATACTATGGTACAGAGTGTAGAGAGCTAATCATGGAGTTCCCACCAGAAGCCCTTTGCTTATTTTTGGAAACCTCACACAAATTATTGTGTTAATCCTGTGACTGGAACTTGCATTCCCTGAATCAGAAGTTCTCTACTGGGCTTTCTAAAAGCAAAACAACTGTGGATAAATATAACAAAGAGTCATGCTACTCACAGCAGAAAACCTGATTAACACAGGAAATACTTTTTGTGCACATATTGAGATTGTGCATGGATGCATTCTACTTCTTGATAAAATATTAAAAATAATATTCAGGTGAAAAAGCTTTGTTGTAACTCATATGATATCCACATATTTGGGCAAGACTCTCATGTCATCTGATCATCAACTTCTCAAATACACCATTTCCTTCCTTCTCCTCTCATGAAATGAGGCTCTGACTTAGATATATTTTGTTTGTTTGCTTGTTTACTATAGCCAGACAGAAGTATCTCATTGGGTCACATGACTTCCACAAACTATTCTGCAGTTTGTTTGGGTTTTTTTTTTTGTCAGCAGAAGTGCAGGAAACAGTTCCAAAAATCAAGTACAGAAAATACTAGATAAAGCACTGATTTCTTCTGTTGCTGTTGATGGCAAATAGACTGTTTTCAATATGAAAGAAACTATTATACAAAAATCAAATTAAAAGGAAATGAGAAAAGATAAAGAGTGAAGTTTGATGAAAATACAGATACTGTAGTAAACGGGTTGAAAGAAAGTATGATTTTGCAATTACATGCAGTTACCTATGCCTATATACATTAAATTACAAAGTTGCTATTTTCTTACTGTTATAAATCAGACAGGACTTATTTGTTAGGAATTTCAATTATACCTTTACACACTTTTAGTCACACCTAGATTGTATAGTTCTGCTGTATGGCTTTTTGTGATAGATTTTCCTTATGAAATAGTCTATTGGTCATGAACTTAATGGAAAATAAAATATCAATGCCTTGTGAATGTATTCATTCTGCCTTGTAATTGGTATTTACAAGCTAGTGATCATTCTCTTACAGACAAAAAATACAATGGCAAACATTAGATGTGTCACAGTTTCTATGCACCTCTCTACCACTGTATTATTCTCTACTTCAGAATTTAGCGGTCTGAGTAGGGTAGTAGATGTTTCAAATTGTATTGCCTTACATTTTTTATGGCCTTTTATTCTTCAGTCATAAATAACTTTTTAAACTTTTTTCCCCATGCTTAAGCAAATATTAACTTGTCAGCTTGTACCTAAATTGCACCAAGCTTTTGCTACTGTGCTTAATTTTAAAGCACTTTGATGATTAAAATGTGTGTCTCCTGGAAAATGAATATTACAAATACAGAGCAATGTATTCCAACAGTGAATGATGAATAGCTAATAAACGTTATTAAACCAGAAGGATGTCAAAAAGACAGTTTAGCTGTCATTAAAAGATCACACTCTTTCCTTCCTCTGCTACATACGGCATTCTATAGCAAACAGCACAATTCAGTAGCATCATCTTTAAATGTAAAGAGATGCTACTATTACATTCATCTCTTTGAGAAAATATTGAAATCCTAAATGAATGGTAAAGATTTCTTTGAGTGGAAACACAGGAAGAGAATTTTAGAGATGTCCCAAAACTTCATCCATTTTACACCGCTGGGCCAGATCAGCCTCGAGAAGAGATGACTGAGAGGGGACCTCATCAATGTCCATCAGTATCTGAAGGCAGGGTGTCTAGAGGAGGTTTCCAGGCTCTTCTCAGCGGTGCCCAGCAATAGGACGAGAGGCAAGGGGCAGAAACGGAAGCACAGAAAGTTCCACCTGAATATGAGGAAGAACTTCTTTACTGTGTGAGTGACTGAGCACTGGAACAAATTGCCCAGAAAAGTTGTGGAGTCTCCCTCACTGGAGATATTCAAGAATGATCTGGACTGATTCTTGTCCAGTGTGATCCAGGTTGACCCTGCTTAAGTAGGGAGGTTGGACCAGATGTCCAACTGTGGTCCCTTTGAACCTCATCCATTCTGCAATTCTGTGATTCCTGTGGGTTATTTTTAGACCTCTTTCCCTGCCTTTTCCTGGGCATTGTCCTAGAAACAGCTTGAAAGACTAAGCAGCACCTGCTGTTCTCCCCTTCTCTCACTCTCTCTGTCTGAGGAAAGGATGTCTCATGGACCTTGTCTTTGCATCTTTTTACAGGCACATCTCTCTCACCTCCTGCACTAATCTGCCCCTAATCTGTTCTGGCTCGAATTGCCCTACCCTGGGACAAGCTCTGTCTGGAAAGGTCCCACTCATCCTGGTGTAATGATCAGGACTTGTCACTTGATATTTTAAATCAAACATATAACCAGAAATATTACTAAAACTAACAGTTACATCTATCAACTTGTCTTGTATTTTCAGCTTCGATCTTAAAAAAAAATCTTAATAATTATTAATACCGCTGACAAAATTACAGAAATAATATTTATACGTATTTATATTTAACAGTTTTGAATCACTTCACATACACATACTATCATAGCAAAGCTGTGGAATTCTATGAAAATGTAGTTAAAATGGAAGAAAAAGAGTACTGTATAAGATGTTTAGACTGAGGTTATATTTTTCATCTCATCGCTTCACAGATGTCACTGGTAACCAGAATGCGTTTCAGTAGGTTTGCCAAATGAATTATTTGGTTTGGACAAAGCATCTGTTTGTGAAGCACTGCAATTTAGCAATGCTGCTCAAAATAAGCGTCTGAAAGATGGTGTTATCTCCATCTCCAGCTGCAGGGCAAATGATACAAAACAGTTTTGCAAATTAAAGATCGCTAAATAACTGCTACACTGCACTCTTTGGACAGCAGTTAAGGTCCACTTGAGCAAGATTTGGACTAGGATCAAATCCTAGTAGAAATCTAGAGGCAATAGTTTGGTAGGTAAATAGAATCTAAAACATGTGGAACACTGAGTGAAAGTACAGAGGCAATGATCCCATTGCCATGGTGTTCCATGATGATCCGTGGTGATCTCCATGCTACCAGGGAGACAGGACAAGTATCGGTCTGTTTAATCTAACAACAGTGTCTCTAGCATAGAAGACCTTCAAATAGTCATCTGATCATAGGTCTGAGCATAAGTCTATGTGAGAAGTTGAATCAGATCTCTACTACGGTCATATTTCAGTTTCTTTCCCCCCAAGGACAGCACTATACACATCTCCCTGTATATTTGCTGAAATCATTGACTTAAACTGGGCCATATGAAGAAGAGGGAAAACCTGGGAAACTCTTCTTTATGAAGTGTATACATTTAAAAAATCATCTAGGAATTCCACTTTTGTATGAATGGAAACCTTGAAAACTGTCTCAGAGACGAAGGCCACCACAGCCTCTTGCATCTCATGTGGTCTCAAACACCAGAAAAATCCCACCATTGCTAAGTCTCCTGAAGTCTGACAGCCTGTGGTTTCTTACACTCACTTCTGACCCATCTGGACTTCTGAAGGATCAAGTAAAAACTCCTGAGCAATTCCAAAACAGCTTTCAAAGCTCAATGAAGAATTTCTCTGTCTGAAGTCTCCTTCAAGTCCGCTGTGGAACTTCCTCAGGAACAAAGCCCACCATTCTTTCTCACTTGCCAATTCTCAAAAGACTATAACCCAAGGAAGCAAATAGGGAACTCTTCTGAAATTCATCAGCAATTATCATACAAAAATAGAAATTGTCCAGATTAATAAGTCCCGACAATGGTTCATTGATCTGGCAAGGTTTGAGCATGTATAAAAACTTTGGTGTTTGCAATTTGAAAGTTTTCAGAGTGATATGTCTCAAAAAATATTAGTTGGGTACATTAATAATTTAAGTCAGAACTTCAAAACTTCTGTATCTGCAGAAACTATTTCAAGAGAGAAGTACTTATGACACGTTTAAATTATTCCTACAGTACAAATGGACAAAATGAAAACAAGAGAAAAAGGTAAAGTAGACAAAAAAGGGAACAGAATAATAGAAGAGCTTAATCATAATAGAAGAGATTAATTATTATATATTATTATAATGAAAGGGACATTATTATTTCTGATTATTACAAAGCATGTTATATATAAATAGTGAATTACATAAATATCTGAATTGATACATTAATATAGTGCTGTGATAACTTCTCCTGCTGAATATACTTACGTAAGAATGTTTTACTCTGACCTTGTTGCCATTACCTAATTCCCCAAAACACCACTCTACATGCCTGAGGTAACTTGATGTGAGTCTGATCTTCATCATCTCTGAAGAAATGATTGCATTTGTTCTCTTAATGTGTTAGACCTATAAAGAGCATCACTAGTACAAAATACCACAAAACAAGTACAGGCAACTGCTGTTTGATTAATTATCGTACAGATGTGCTTAATATGATTCTGTGCAATATGGAGCTGTAAATATTCTGTGCCTTCACGTAGAATCTTGTCTGTTGCTCAAAGGTGGCTGACAAAGTAAAAAGAAGAGTTGCAGGTTAAGAGCATTCAAAAGAAAGGTTAAAATAGTGGGATTTTCTGTACTCTGACTAGAATTGTAGCAAGAAGCAGAAACTAGAGCTGAGTAAACAGTGTAGAAAATAAAACAGGTATTTTCAACTTGGTTCAAGCTAGCTCACACCAAACATTTTGCATAAGGCAAAATCTCTCTTTTGTCAAAAAGATTATAGAAAGAAGAAAAAGCAGAGTGGTATGAAAGTCACATAATGAAGAGAAATTGTGTAAAGGGAAGCACATTTTGACTCCTATTACCACTGCAATGTAGACATCTGGTTAC
The DNA here is from genome assembly GCA_013400175.1 of Phainopepla nitens. Lineage (NCBI taxonomy): Eukaryota > Metazoa > Chordata > Aves > Passeriformes > Bombycillidae > Phainopepla > Phainopepla nitens. The sequence goes on from VXBQ01005192.1 coordinate 172,657, forward strand.
CAAAAATTACCAGGGAAAAATTGAAGGCCTGAATATGTGTCCTGAATCACAGAATAAGCTGAGTTGGAAGGATCCATAGGGATCATCAGGTCCAACTCCTGGCCCTGCAGAGCACCATTCTCAAGAGTCACATCATGTGCCCAAGAGCATTGTCCAAACACTGCGTCAACTCAGACAGGCTTGGTGCTGTGACCACTGCCCTGGGGAGCCTGTTCCAGTGTCCAACCACCCTCTGGGTGAAGAACCTTTTCCTGATATACAAGCTAAACCTCCCCTGACACAACTTCAAGCCATTCCCTCAGGTCCTGTCACAGAGAAGAGATCAGTGTCTGCCTCTCCTTTTCTCCTCATGAGGAAGTTGTAGCTGCAATGAGGCCTCCCCTCAGTCTCCTCTTCTCCAGGCTGAACAGACCAAGTGACCTCAGTCTCTTCTCATATGGTCCCTGAAGACCCTTCACCATCTTTGTTGACCTCCTTTGGATGCTCTCTAATAGCTTGTCTTTCTTATATTGCAGTAACCAAAATTGCACACAATCGATCATTTAGTCCAATGAGAAAAGATTTCAAGAATCTTTCTTCATCTTATGCTGCACCATGGGACATAAGCATTCCCAAACCCAGCTCTGTAGGAGTTGCATGACCATGAGAGATAAAAGAAGAGAGATCTCTACCTCACAGCTTTAATTGCACACCATTTATATAGAGAGAAGTAATACAGAAGAAATATTAGCAATCAGTAGACTTGATTTAAAAGTGTACTTTCTCAGAGCAGAGATATTTTTTTATTATTTCAGTAGTTTTTGGCTTTACATCACAATTCATGTGTCCATTACCACAAAACAATGAGATTTTTTGAACCTCAGAACACCTGAAACAGCTCATTCATTTAGAGTGGGAAAAAGTCTAAGCTGAGACACTGGGTTGCACTATCCAGAATAGTAATATAAACCCTACATTCATGCATCACAGTTGAAGCTGTTGCCATCAGCCTGTGCAAAAAAAGGGGGGGTTGCTCGTCATGAAAGTCTCAGCCACAGAAAAGAATTTTTTTTAACTAAAGTCGGTCCATGCTGCTGGGAGCTTAGGTTTCTATGGGCACTGTATTTGATCCTCAGTCAGCTCTAGTGCACCTATAATCATTCTGTGCTGGTACAATAGCTTGCAGAGGATTATTAAAGCACTGAGCCAGTGCTTTTTACAGTTGTGTTTGAAAGGAAAAAAAATGTTATTGCCAGTATAGTTTATTTTATCGGGAAAAAATATATAAATTACAGCACAACACCTCCCTTTCCTGGCACAGGCTGTCTACACGGAAAAAGCATTTGCTACTAGAGCTGCATCAGCTACATCAACACACCTGTTGTAATATATAAAATTCCTGAGACAGACATAATCACCCTGAAAGCCATCTCTGTTGCAAAGGTGGCCTTCATGTCCTCAGCCTCAAATATATTCCTAACTTAATTGCAATTCAGTAGCCATGAAGTAATATGTGGCACTATCACAACAGGCAAAAAATGCTGAATAAAAAAGCAGAAATGGTTACCAAAAAAACCTCGCATATAAAGTCAAGAACAGGTGAACAAAATGAACAGTCAAGAAGAAATGCATCATTTTTGTTAAAGCTATTGTCTACACCCGCTATTGCATTGCTGACCTTTGTACATGATTTGGCCTTTGGAGTCTTTCAGTAAGAAAGCAGGTGGAAATAAAATAAAAAAAACCCTAGAAAAAATAACTGTGAATGGAACTTAGAAGACAATTGTACTGTTTTGTACTATAAAGTGGGATAAAATGTCTTTCCAAGTTCCGTGTGTGAGCCATTCAAAGTAAGGAAACTTAAATAAATACAATAAATAATATAAATACAATAAATGCATAATAATTATGTGTGAATAAATAAATTAGATATTGGAAAATAAATCTTCTTTTTCAGTAATGTAGTTACTTTTTTAAAATTACATAAGTTCTAGCCAAGAATCAATTTTAAGAATTGTTAATGAAACTGCTGCCTGAAATCTGAACCATAAAAGTCAATGTCAGTAGAAATAACTGTGAGGAGACACATGACACAACACAAAAGTCCAGCTCTGGTTTCAAAGTTTTTACAGTTATTAGAGTGCATCATTTCCTCTGTAAAAAGTCATGATTCACAGCTACATAAGTATGCATTTCAGAGGAAATTAAGAGTAGTCTCCTCAGTTTGTTAGACTGCCCAGGAATAAATCAAAAGCAACAACAGCTGTTGCTGCAGCAACAAGAATAACACAAATCTATATTGATTGATAATGAAATATTTATTTTGTTTTCTAAAGAAAAACTTAAGTAATAAAATGTTGAGATTTTCAATGTTTTAAATTAAAGCAATATGTTCTTATGCAAGGAATTACCAATTTCAAGGTTTTTTTTCTCCCTACTTTAAAAGATCAGAGCTTGCCTCCAAGAAGGCTGAGAATGCTGGTCTTCATAATTCTGTCCCTCCACCCTGAGCTGTTGTACTTGAAAGCCTCAACAGAGTTGACCACAAGCTTACACTATATATGTTCGTGCACTGCATTTTTTAGAACAGGGAGAAACATTCCTTGCTTCTTTTACCTCATGAAACTACATCTGGTCTTTCTACAGAAGGTCATATAAATACCAAAATGACAACTGAGATTTGAAATCAAGAGAAGAAACCTTCTGCTACCCCTTGCTTTTCTGCCAGAAATTTTACAATTGACACAAAAATTTAAAATAAATTTACTAATAAATTGTTTTCAAGGGTGTTTCAGGATTGGTTTTGTTTTTTTTCTAAAATAATCACAGATTTGAATGGACATTGGGAGGTTAGATGGTGTTGACAGTTGCTCAAAGGGCCAGCTTTTGTTAGGCTTACGTCTTGTAGTAGTCACTCAATAAGAGGAAAAAAAAAATAAAATATGTTTGAAATATGATGTGTTACAATTAAAAAAAAAACAAAACAAAAAAACACCAAAACAAGAAGAAGAACTGATGAGGAAAACTACAGAGTTAGGCTCCAGAGGTAAATAAAGAGATTATAAACAGCTATAAAATACACATATTAACAAGATGTGAACTATATTATAATGAGGACATTCTCCTGAAGCATAATGAAAGACATGTCCAAAGATGTGGTGCAGTATTTCTAAGACTTAGAAGGGTGCTTGTGCAGAAAAAAGTAGTATACAACATGGTCATTCAGCAGCTAGTAGGCAGGCATTGGCACACGACAGTCACGTAATCAGCTTGCAACGTGTTGTTTCACCTCTAAAGCTTAGGTTTGTAATCTCATTTAAGATAATAGGAGAGTTGGGTTGTTGCCTTGTAAAGGAGGCAGCAGAGCACTTATTACATGCTTCTAAATACAATTTTTTTACTGTCCATTAAGTTATTACATTTTGTTCGTTTTAAACAATTCACAACAAACAGTGCTCTATGAGGCATCAGACAATTGAAACCTCCAGTGGCTGCTAAAACCAGCAATTGTAACAAATGTATCAGAGCTATGGCTATGCTAGAAACTTGTAAAATCTTGTAAAATCTACAAAATATTCAGATCTCTTTTTCTTTTTTTTTTTTCCCCCAAAGAGATTTTATTCATGATCAAAGCAGAATATAATCTTACAAAACAAGAGAAGGCTTATATTAGAATAGTGTATATCTGTCTGGTAAGTGCTTTTGGTGAAAGATACTAAAAGATGTGGAAAAATGCTTAGGACTACAGGGTTTATCTCAGGTATGGAATAAAAACACCTTACACTGACAAATTTAGACCATACAATTAGTTGACTCTGTCAAAAGTAATGGGAGCTGGAGCTTGATTAAAGCATGGAACTGCTTTGACAGGAAGAAAAGAAGTAAAAACACCTTTATAATCTGCAAAAAAAAGTACACCAAGAAACAGAATTGGGGGCTGAAGCTAAACAAATTAACATCCAAAAATCTAAAATGTATTTTTTCATTTGCCTTCCAGAAGAAAGCAATTGTGATGTGTCAGCCTTGTCTGTCTCTCTCTCTACCTGTTTGTGCTTGAGTTTCTTGATAAATTGCCACCACATTTGGAATAGAAGAAGATTCATTATATCGGAAGTACTGCCTTAAAAGTTACTAAGTCTCTGCAAGACGCAGGAAAATAAGCAACTAGAAGAGGAAGACTGTGGGGATTCTCTCCAAGATGAAAAAGACATGTACTCAGTTCTCACCAGACTTTCATGAATCCCCACTGGAAGAGTTGCTATCCATGCTCTAAATTTAAGGAAAAATTTCCATTACGGCTAACATGCTATCAAGCACCCAAGAATCTGAATTGGAGACATAAATCCAGAGGAACACAAGATGCTTCTACTACTTGCAGAGCTAAACCAGACAAAAATTAGGATGGTTAAACTCTAGAGAAAAATAAAAAGAGAAGAAATGCTCCCCCTTAATTTATTACGATTTCCTATGGGGTTTTTATGCACACACGGTAGGAGCTTTTCTCCTGAGCAGTCTCACATCTACACTGAGTGGAATATCAAAGGATGGAGGAATGGGGGGAAAAAAAAGGCATCGTAACTGAAGAGTCATTACACCTTTAGAAAAGACACTAGCTGTGCTTCTCTGAAAGGGGGTTGGGAAAAAACCCAGAACAATGGGCTATTGCCCAAATGAGTGAGGTGTTTAGTCATGCACACCCCAAGACTGTGGTTGAGCTATGGCTCAGGTACTACCCTCAGTTTTTCAGTATCATCATAGTCCTAGACTATATAGAGGTCCCTTACGTGTTATTATTAGGATGAACTGTGAGGTGAACTGATCTTAAATATCTCAAGTAGCCAATAGACTTCATTACAAACACTCACTTAGACCAATAACAATGAGGTTTCATTCCTGCTGACCTGGAAGACCAATATTTTCTTTACAGCCCACTTTTTTTTATCTTTCAATGTGATTCTCTTACAGTTTCATGGGTCACTCACTGACAAAAAAACAAGGAAACATTACTTTTAGAGAATTGTACAATATTAGTAGTAAAAAATCTTAGCTGCTATGGAAAAAAATTCACTTTTTAAAGCCTAAAGTGTTTCCTGATTTGAAGTATAGACTATCTAGCATTAATGTGTGGTTATTTGCCTTTGTCAAAGTCCTATTTTAATGAGATTCTCTCACAAAACCAGTAGATTACCAAATACTTCTTCTAAGTTTTCCACACATCGTGATATGTGTGAAGTAAAGAGAACAAACAGAATATTCATTTGATGCATCATAGGGCTTGAAAGGGAGCAGAGCAGAGAAAAACTAAAGAAACGCAAAGGCTACAAATGTGAATTCTTGTGAATTCTTGAATTCTGGTCCAGGACACAAATAGTGCCTTCAGACAAAATGCATTCCATCCAATGGCAGAGTTGCTGGAACACAGATATAGAGTTCTCAGTTAGTTTTTTAAGCTATTTTAACAATGGTGATTGTTAAAGAATAGAGATTGCCATTACAACTGTAAATTGTAAAACTATACAGAGAAGAAAAAAAAAGCAAGGAAAATGAAAATTTCTAGTCAGCCGCTTCTTTTATTTCCCTAAGTGTCACCTTTTCCCAGATGTTAGACCAAATTAACCCCCTTTGGTCCATTGCAATGAATTTTTCAAAAGGCTCAGCTGATATCAAAAGGTCAGCACTTTCTCCTCTCTGTTCCTAAGGATGTCCAACAAAAACTGCTGCTGGTTTTTCCAGTCACTAACAACAGCCAGAAGATTCTTGGCAAAGCTTTAAATTATTGACTAAAAAGAGATCAGAAACCATTGTGCAGCACTCAGCAGGGGTTGGTTGGAAGTATCTGATGAGCATTTATCAGGGTTACATCAGGTCCAGTTTGCCCTTATAGTGCAATCAAAGTCCTACATCAAAGTTTTGTCACAACTCTTATATGAATGACAGCAACAATCTATTTCCACACAGATTTTTGGCAAGGTTGCAGCCAAAAGACCAGACCATTTGGGGCTTACTTCCTTCTCTGACTGGGAGGCAGTATTTTTCTTCACAGACTGTTGATTTCTCTGCAACAGTAGCTCTGTTAATACCTGTCTCTGGTTAAAAGGTTGTACCCATCCCAGCCAAGAACAAAATCAAACAGAAAAGGGAATAATACTGAAGATCCATCCACTTGAATATTTCTCTATTTTTTTTATATATATAATAATAGTGAAGGAGAACAGCAGAAGCAATTTTTTTCTTGCTATCAATTTGCCCTAATACAAACCAAGTGGTAATGGAAGAAATATAGTATTAACTATGCAAGCATGCAATCAGCTTTTCACTCGTGCCCTGGAAAAACACAGCGCACAAATGCTAACATAACTGTTTGAGAACTGACAGTATCTCATGGGCATGGATTGGTAGTAACATGAAGAAAAGTATGCTCAGAAATTCATTCAATATTCTTCTTGTCCCCATTCTCTTGGACACCAGGTTTGTAGATGTCTATGACCCTCTCAAAGCTACACACACAAATACTCACAGCAGAAGCTTTGGTTGCAAGATTTTCAAAGAAATGAGAGTCCTAATATATGGCAATGTGCATCAGGCCTTAGAGCTTTCTGAGGCTTACAGCTTCCTGAGGATTAAATGTAAGACACAATTACAGAAAATGAAAAGGAGAAAACACTCAGCTAGAGAAATTAAGATACTATGAGTCTTATTTTCAGAATATAAATACATTCTCCAAAATCACTTCCTTAATTTTTTCATTTCCCTTGTATATTATCTCCAGTGACATAAATGAAGTAAGACTAAATTTATGCCAGAAGGCACATGGCTTTAACATTGAATTGGAAGCCAATGGAGAATTCACTTTTATATGTTTTCTTGGGAGCATTTTCTCAGGAGGCATTTATCAAGTGATATTGAAATCTATTTGTGAATTTGGGAATCACTCAGTGAGGTAACAGAAAACTAATAATAGTGCTATTTCCTATTCTTGGTGTATGACAATTATGCAAAACTGTTATTGACAAAAGATGCTAAATGTCAGTGCTCCCTTCAAAGCACCTTCTCTCTTTCACACAGAAATTGCCAGCTATCTTTGTGGTTGTTCTCCATAGTTCTTAAAAATGCAGAGCCAAAGTAGGTAGAGAAAGGACAGGTCTGAATGCATAAAAAGTTGCTACCACCTGGCTTCCATGGAACTGCAGTGATGCAATTTATTGTACTGTCCATTCCAGATATGACTAAAAGCAAAGACCTTTGAGATCTTGATTCTGCAAGTGGCCTGAAAGCTCTTGGAGACCAGGCTGGTACCACAGAACAGCTCCAGAATGATCTCCTGTTCTTGTGGGATTATGTAAACAGCAATAAAGAATGCTTGTCTGAGACTATGCAAAAATCCCATCATTTCATGATAGAAATTTACACTGTCTTTACAGGTAATTGAAAAGTGTCTAAGACAATGAACAATCAGGGTTATTACATTTGGTAATGTCCATTTAGACAAGACTTATGATGATGTATGGGGTTTGATTTGTGATAGGTTTCTGATTTTTTTCAGTGTGATAACATTCATTATCACCATTGACCTAAAATTTTAGTAGAGTTTTGTAAATTTTTCAAAATAACATTTCTGTTAGTGCTACTTATTTTTAAAGTTTTCACAGAAAGAGATGGGTTTTTGCAAAAATCTTTTGCATTATCCCTGTATTCTAAAACATTCTCAGACATCATCCTTTTAGTAAATTTCTATTAACCTATGCAGTCACATTAGAATGCTTTACAGACAAGTCTTGCTTGGTTAGTTATATCGCAGCAAACTGTCTTACCTATGTGATTAAAAACTAAATATTAAGCCACCTTAGTCCCAAGATATGTTACTACATTATTAATGATTCTTGTTTGCCTGACCTTATAAAAAGATAGTTGATTTTGTTGTTCCAAATAAGTATAAATAATTCAAGACAGTGTTTTTATAGGCAGGTTATTACCTATAAGGATGTAGCTTTTAAGATAGTCTTTAGTATAAAACATGTATAACTGCCACATATATTATTAACAGATACCCAAAATTGTTAGCACACTACCTTATTACAGAAAAACAAATGAGAATTCTGATATGAAATACTACATCAGAAGAGATGGGTGAAAGTAGACAGGTTTTTTTCTTAAATGCATCTGCTTTCCATTCATGGGAAATGGAACAAACATCAGTGTAAGGACTTCACAGTGTTTTGTCTCATTGTTATAAGTTTAGACATAGCAAGAGAAAATAAGAACTTATCTCACAGAAAAAGGAACATAAAATCATGTTTCACTGGCAGGGAAAATAAGCATATTTACCATTGAGAGGACAATCTGCTATTTGATTCCTTTGATGCAGTTCATATTACGATGGTCACAATGTCAGGATTAATTAGACCACAGGATAGTGTAAGTGCCAAAAGAAGAAGTTGCAGTACATCTGTTCTAATTTATCGCATGCATGTTCCTTCAGTTAGTAAGGGAAGAGTGTGGCTTGGGTCATCTGTGACCCAGTTAGAGAGAGCAGGATGGCCGGTTGCCTTGCGGGTGCCAGGACAGGAGTTGTGACAGAAAGGTCAAAGATTGGTCTGAAGTGTGCTGGGAAATTTCCACTCATATGCAAACCTGTGACTGGAGTGAGGCAAGAGAGACTCTCAGATGATCCAAGTGACCTTGAAAGGGAAAATAAAAGCTGGATCTTCTCAGGCAATCATCTCTAGGTTAATCTTCAGCCCGCTAGTGAAGGAATAGACATATTGATAAGAGTCCATTTATTGATGCAGAAATAGTGCTAGGAAGAAAGCCAGTCAGGAACCCTAGGGGAAGAGACAGAAGTATCCTCTTACAACGCCTTTAACCAGGACTTAAGATACCAAACAATAAAGAAGGAAAAATGGCAAATGATTTTATTTAAAGATTCAATAAAAGTTTTATATTGACCTGTATTTTCAGTGTAAATTTTATAAAAATGAGATAGACATGCTTCACAACGTGATAAACAATGAGCAAAAGCACTGTGTTTGATTGGTTTTCTATGAATTTGAAAGAAAAGAGCAGACAATGATCCAAATCTGGATTTCTACTGTTAGGTCATTGAGAACTTAGGGAATGATGTTAAAAATAGTAAAATCATAGTCACCCTGAATATATTTATTACATGCAGGTGCCTTAGAAAACCAGTGCCAAAAATTCAGTTAAATTGGGCCAGCATGAATTTTTAAATTTTTTTTTTTTAATCTAGTAAAGGTTAATAAAAATACTGAGAGCAACACAGAAGAGATTTGGAAAACAAGGAGTTAAAAACCCCCAAACTATGTGAGAGCCGAGAAATTGCTATTTAAACATACAACTGGATATGAGTTTGTAATAAGCAATAACAGCCATCAAAAATGCAGTGCAATTTTCTGTTGAATAAGCTAAAGGATCACATCCTGGGGTTTTCGTTTTCCTCCAGGGGCTAGGAGAGAATTTAGAGATGTGTAATTAAAAATCATGCTTCTTCAGGGATTAGCTGAAGAGAAAGAAAGGTACGAGGATAGAAAAGAATTAACTAATAGGGCTGTATTGCCAATAGGAGAAAACAAGGTACTCAGTTTTATTAGAAAAAAATAAATAAATAAAAAAATAAAAAAGGAAAAGAAAAGAGAAAGGGACAGTTTTTAATAATGTATCTACATGAAAGGGTATAACCACAAAGGAACAAGATTTTAAAAACTCAAGAATGTGAAAAAGATGGGGAAGAGCAGAAGTTACATGAAGCTGCAGGAAATTTAAGGATGAGCGTTGTGAGAAAGCATCCTCCAAGTGGAGCCTGTGAAAGTGAATAACAGCCTCTTCAGGAACTGCTGAACCATATGTCTGTAAAAGGATCCAAAGAAAGCATTAAAAACACAGTTTGATGGAGTTAACAAGCTTTCATTACAGGTAGCTAAGATAAATAATACATAACTAGAGGACATTTCCACCACTACACTATACTAATTTTCTATAGCACTTCACTTAATTGAACTAATGAAAAGTTGGAACTTTCATTCAAAAGCACATTGAAACAGATAGACTTTAAATTGTTCCAGGAAGCTTCTGCTTAACTATTAATTTGCTTTACTAGTTTTACTGAGCAAAAGGATTACCAAAAGTTCCTGTTCAAGGAGAAAAATGGGAATAATCTCTTGGATCTCGTCACAGATTCAGAGGTAGAAAATAATCCCAACCTTTTTTCATTAAGGTCTGCGATTCACTTGAACCCCAGCAGCTCTGAAAAACCATGTCTGCTATGCATCAATAGCTATAATGAAGAGCAATTGATAGAAAACAGAGATTTAGTAGCAACTCAGCAATTAAATTGCACAGCTAGTCTTTCTTCTACTGTTCCCTGGTGCCTACAATTCTGTTCATTAATCTGCATGTTGATTATAGCCCCTCTGTGATATTGATCTGTGTTTCACGGTCCTGTGTTTGCAAGAACATGTAGTTGTGACGGGTAGCTACAATACTGCATACACATTGCATTATTGCTGAAATATTTAAAGCCAGAAAAAGAAATAAAAACTAGTCATCCTTGAACCGATTAGAGTTCCTGTACATTTGCTATGACAATATTTTCTTCTTCTCTCCAGTTGCTATTAATAGAAAGAAAAATTAAACAAATTTATACAAAAGAAAAGAGGACAATACAAACTGATCCCTTAGAAGTCCTTTGACTCAAGCAATCTCAAAAACAGTATTCTGCAATTTTTCAACCAATTTTATGCCTTTGTAACAACTTATTCCTCTAGATATGTTTGTGTGGACAAGTACAAGAAGGCTAGTATTTGCTGCTTTATTCACTAGTGAAGGCATTTCTTTTCCTTTTGCAACCCATTTCCATATTCTGAATTTTCTGGGTTTTTATTTAGATTTGCTCTAATGCAACAATTATTTAGTTTGTTTTTTGTTTATTTAAAGAACACGCACTCAGAAAAAATAGTACATCTATGGATTCATCCATGCTTGAACTGGGCAGTTATCCTATCAGCTGTCTTTTCTGGACATCTACACCACCAGATAACAGGACTACAGGGGACAGCTCCTGGCTGGAGGAGGTACTCACATCGCACATGGCAGATGATCCAGAGAGTGATGTAGAGGGACAAACTGAAGGACAGACATTTTGAAGTGATTAAGAAGGTGTTATAAAAGATTAGCAGGAAGGGGAAAGCTGAATCTTAACACCAAGGCTGCCTGGGAAAAAAGGCTGTAATGTAAAAGCATATAATAGCAAAAGAAAAGCAGAGCTGAAATAGTCAGTATATGCATCTCAGGAACCCAGTCCTGTCCCTTTGAGAGATGGCTCACTATGTCAGCATGTCTCCTCTAGGGAGGCAGAGGAAATACTCCCTGATCATTTTTCTTCCAGATTTCTCTTGTGATGAAAAGGGAATCACTGCAAAGAAGAAAGAAATGTTGCTGAAAGGAGAACAGAAGGAAGAAAAATGACTGAAGAGAAGAAAAGCAAATGATGGGGAAAAGAAGGAAAATGTGAAATAAATAGAAGCAAAGCACAAAAAAATAAAATAAAAAAAAAAAAAAAGAAGAGGGAAGGTAACAGCCAGGAGAAGGAAAGGTTTTCTGCCATACCTGTATGTAAGAATGAAAAGCAAAGCAGATGCGCTACAAAACCAGTTTGATTATCAGTAGGATGTCTGTCTATAACAGGATACTTGCCCAGTGCTGAAACATTCATACATTTACATCCATGAGATTTTTCTGTCCCTTTAAATAATTTTTTCTGCCATGGATCAGGAAGAAACTGAGAAATCTTCTTTTAATTATTTTTTGCAAATTACTAATAATACTGGTGCAGTCAATAACCACTGTTACAATGCAGGTGTGAAAATAAAGCATTTGGCTTCTTGGTTTTAGCGACTTTGTGCAGAGATTTGTACAAAGCTGTCATATATTTATGGGAGTGCCCTTTGAATATAGTTCACTTAGTATGAGACACTGATCTTTCAGGATAACTATTTGCAAGGATTATTCAATATCTTCTGTTGGTGCTATTCCATTTCATATGGATTTAAATTATTTAAAATATGCACTAGGTCAGGAACTATGTAAAAGATCTGCCTCACTTGCAATGAAGCTAATAGCTGAGGTGGTTTAAGACCATCTTAATCACTGCTTAACTCGACACTTCACTGGAGATTACAAATCAGGCTTGATTAAACGGAACCCATACCTTGGCCACTGGAGTTCATAGCTTGATGTCTTAATACCAGCAGCCTTTTTCAGAGAGACAGAACAGGCAACTGTGGACAGCAGCTTCCTAAACTTCCCGAGCTGGATCCACCAGGAATTTTCTGACTGACTATTAATTTTTAACACAATAGTAATGATACCCACCTGAGAAGGACAATCTCAAATCATATCACCTCCAGAGTTAAGCAGAACAGATATCTACCCCTTGCCTTCCTCAGAGAAGCGTCCTGTGTTTGACAGCATCCAGTCCTGGTTTTCACTAGCACTTCCTGGGGACTATTGAAAATTTGCCCAAAAAAGCAGTTTGTTGAAATAGATCAAAATCCATGGTGTATTTACACTTTGGTGAAGCAGTGTATCTCGTTTTCTGTTTCCTGCCCAGCTCCCAAAACACAGAGACACCTCGAGCACAACAACAAACAGCCCTAAATGAGCTGGAGATTCTCTCTGACAATATTTTAGTTATCAAATGTCTGGCTATACTTATTTTTCATTCTCTGACTGCTTGATTCATTGCCAGTGGTTCTCTGCCAGTGCAAACATCCACTCCAGTGGATTGCTAACAGCATTTTGGCTTTAAACTCCAGCCAGATTCCATGGTGCTTACCCAGCAGGAGCTGCCTGGAAAATGCACAGGGTCTAGGGCCAGCACATCCCTTGGGTTCAGCGAGGGCCATGGCTGGTAGGACCATAGAGCAGGACCATGCAGGGGCTCTCTGCTACCAGGAGCTGCCAGGGCTCATCAGTAATGAGCTTTTTAAATTTACACCTAGTTTTAGCTGCCACCCACTAATTGCATTTTTCTTTTTTTCAGGATATGGTAATTTCCATGCCTGAGTTTTCTGCTTCTATTCTGCCTTTGGTTTAGCCAGTCCTTGCCTCCTGCTAATTTTCCCAGGTCTTATTTCACATCTTCAGGACATTTCCTTCAGAGGTCATTTCTTCCTGATGTTTTATATTCAAGCATTCTCATTTGTTGGTCTAATACTTGTTTTATGAGTCCCCACTTGATTTATGATTTCTTTGCCATTGCCTCCATTTTTTTACCGTTATTGCCTTTTCCATCACCCTGACCTTATTCTTTGTGCTGCTGATCTCAGCCTCTAGAACAACACTGCCTCTTGGCTTTCATCCTAAATTATCTCTTTCATGTGAGGCTCATTCAAAAGCCATTTGGAATTCAGATTTCCTCAGCTTGATATTGCAAGCCCCAGAGCAGTTCTTGAGAAAAGAAAGGCCACCTGAGTTTGATTAAAGCCAAAGGGGTTGGACAAGCATGCTGCAAGTTGTCTATTCCTGCATGGTTCAGCCTGGCTCCCTCAGCTTGGCAGAAGTGCCATGCCATTTTAGTGCTCTACCTCCTACTTCCAGTGGCAAATCGCAGGGTAAGGCACCACCAGTGTCAGGATGGTTGGCAGTGCTGGGCATGCTGTACTCGAGGATGTGCCATCCTTCTCCTTGGCTGTCTCCTTGCTCCTGACAAATGCAGCTTCCACTTCTCTACATTTAATCTTAGCTGTGCTCTGTACCTTGTATTTGCTCATACAGACTGTCTACAAGGATGCACTCTATCCATCCTTTTGTTTATTATTTCAAATCTTTTTCAAAAAGCCCAGCCGGCCTTAGACCCCGAAGGTTGATTCACCATCTGTTCAAAGTGAAAAACATCAGGGTAAATAAAATTTGGATAAGGAGACTCACAGTAAGCAGGCCAAATCTTTCAAAAATGTTGGAAGTAATAACACATCTTAGTTATCCAGTTTTCTTGTATTGAGCACAGCCATTTGCTTTGAAATTTTAGGCAGCCCTTTATTTTTGAACCCTTTCTTCCTTTTCAGCTTAGACTACAGCAGCCATGAGTTAGACTGAGAGACTTGAGGAGGGAGGAAAGAGAGTTAACATGGCAGGCATAAGCTTTACATAAAAGCTAGTGTTACATATTTTTCCACATCAAAACCCAAAGAATGGGCACTGAAATAACCTAAATATTTTTTTTACAAATAGGTGCCTTAGGGCTAGTGGATTTTAATCTCGGATGAGTGCTGCATATGGGTTGTCTTGTCTCAGAAAATCTAATGCTCTTAATGCTTGCACTTGTGAAGGACTAATTTCTACATATTTCTCTTTATAGAGAACTGCCTGAAGTTTTGAAACTAGACCCTAACTTGCAGACGAAAAAAACCCAAATGTTGATTTACCCGAAATCGCCTTTCACTTGTTTCCGTTTTAAGGGGTGTTTCAGCCCAGAATTTAGAGGATTAAGTTCATCCCTTAATTATTGCAAGTGACCAGGCATTTATCTTCTAGTCTCTAACATATTGAATATTACGCAATTTACTTGAGAATTTTAAAAAAGAAATCAATATGTTCCCAAGATAAACATACTGTCTCCTTCCTCACACTAGGGAAGCCAGTCAAGGGAAGTTAATCGCCTAGACCCGTCAGTGCGGAGAACAGCATTAATAAATGGGGTGTACTGGCTTGTATAAAGGACAGATGTGAGTTTTCTGCTCCAGTGTACGATGAATTAATTCTCTCTCTTTTCTACTTTTTCTCAATTTATATATTGCAGTGACCACTGAAGAGCTGCATTTACAGTCATTTTGCCGAAATGTTGCCAGATCTAAATCCTGGACACATCTTGCTTGTGCTGCCTGCCCCCATTCTTATTCTTCTGACCTCATTCCCAGGCCAGATCAGTCTGGAAAAATGCTCAGGTGTGAGACTTAAGTGACATCCAATCTGAAGATGGGAATAGCTGAGCTGTCTGTCATCTACAGATATATTCTCTGTCTCCTCTCCCCTCTGTATCATTACTTATCCTCAGGGACTACGATTTCTGAATTATGTTGCCACCCCTATCACAAAGCTTGCTGCAGAGGAAAAGGTAGGACGCAGAAAAAAATCCAAGTGAGGTTTGGCAAGTCAGCTGGTGCTTCAGGCAAGAGCAACTTGGCAAAAGGACTGCATCACTGTCAGCTGTGCTCTCATCAAACTCAGAGCTGTTCAGGACTCCTGGCTTTCCACTTGGCTGAGGAAGGCACTCATGGCTCTCTAACTCCTTGGCTTCTGCCCACCAGAGCTTGTTCTGCCACTTACCTGGTCAAAAGAGTAGGGCAATCAAGCTAGCCCGGGGGGAGGAGGGTGCCAGCATGCCTAACAGAGTTGCAAGGCTACCGTGGTTGGAAGAACAAGAGCTGAAATGGCAAGGGCAGGGACACTCCCAGCTTCCTAAACCCCTTCAGACTGCTCTCAGCGTTGTAGATACACTGCAGGCCAATAAAGGTGCACAGAACTGGGGACAGGAAAGGTGTTAACTCAGAACACACTGGTTATTGGTGAAAATTTCCTACATGGATGTTGTTAGCCAAAGGGGAACCCAGAAGAGGACAATCATCATCGTATGGACAGGGGAGTTTCTGAGCACCTACTGAAGGAGCTGCTGTGCTGTAGCTAAGTACTGTGCAGTACTTCTATGCCCAAAGCCAAAGTGATTGTCAAATCCATTACCATTTTAGGGCCCAAAATTGTTTTAGAAGTCTTCTATAATTTTAAGAGGCATGACTATGAAATATTACTCTCCCCCTGCTTGGGTCATTAATCTGTGCTTCATAGCTTCCACATCAAAGCAGTCAGACACTCTTTCAAGATACATTGTTTTAGTAAAATATACTTTTATCAGAAAAAAAAGAATTTATCTAGGATTGTAGGGACCTTTCAGTCTGATATGCAGAGGATTTGTGCAGGCACAAATTTGCACATTCGGGAGTTATGTAAGTACAAATCGCATATCATGAGTCATACATACATACGTACATATATATACACACAGTCCATAGTATTTTTAAAAAGTCACTTTTTAAACATGTCCTTTTAAACTTTCTGCTCACTCAGGACAATGTGTACCATTCAGCTGATAATTTCATTTTGATTCATTTATTATTCTGCTCCAATTTACTGCCCCTCAATTGCCATGGTATGTCTATGTGATCCTGCTGTATATCTACAAGTTAGATAAGTTGTTGTCCTAGGTTACAATGTAAATGTATGCCCAAAACTATGTATTCAATCACCATCTCCATGAACTGTTGAAACCATGAAGGGCACTGTTTTTCTTGTCTCCTTCCCCAGACTATCTCCTGTTATTTGTCCATCAATGCCCTGCCCCATGAGTCATAGATAACTATGGGGAGCTATTTCTGTTTAATAGGCAATCAAGGACCCACCACATGACTGATAAAATGACATCATCCCATTGTGAGATGCTCTGCCCAGGGGGAGGAGCCAAGCATTCCCACCTGGATATAATCTGGGATTTCAAACAGAACAGCAGTGCTTATCCACTGGTTTCCAGAGGATAAGGACTACTAGACCTTTTTTACAGGATCACCACTTCAGCAAGATCACTTAATCTGGACTACTACCACCACCCTAACGAGCAGGGTGTCAGGTGGTATTCTGACTCTGTCAGAGGTTTTTCTTTTGTATTATTGCATGTATTTTACCTTTTTCTATTAAATTGCATTTCTGACTTGGAGTTTCACTGGTTTTTGCTTTCAAACTAGCACAGTTGTACAGCATATGTCTTAAGGCATTCATACTATAGCACTCTTCCAAGATCATACAGGATCTCATGCATTAAAGTCCAGCAAAATCAGTGGGACTTTTGGCAATTACCTCGGTGAGGTCTGGAATAAGCAGTAAGTATAAAGACTTTAAAAGATATATTTGCGAAGAAAGTGCTGAAGATATACATGATGCTGTGTCAAGACTAGGCAGTGAAAAGATGCAAAATCTGTATGTTTGATGACACAATTAAGAAAAAAAAGTAAATAATAGAAAGAAACAGGATATCTAGATTCCTTTTAACAGGAAAACTTCTAATCAAGAGTGCTACTCTATCTAAAGGACTACTGAATCCATAAAATAGAAAACTGTAGTATGCATAATATTTTCATTAAAAATTAAAGTCTCTGTCAAATACATTTGGAAAGCTTTTGAAAATTACATTGGACTTTCCCGTCGTGTCTACCTTGTCTAATGCAACATGTATAATTTCATTAAAATTAAGCACATAGCCCTCCTTTCCCTGATTTATCTCCTCCTCTTTGCTCCTACCAGTGTAGCATCACTCATGCTGAGATTTTCTGATCTAAGAGGACTCAAATTTAAACCTCCTTAGAGTATCAAATTAAAGAGCTGTGGTCATAATTCTACAGGGAAAATAGCATCATGTCTCAAAGAGCATCCTTCTTAGCCTCTCATTAGCATGCAAAGAAATACTCACACTAATACTATTGCAAACACTGGCTAATCTGTATTACTGTCTTCTTTCACATGTCCTTTGGGAAAGTCACTGTCTTATTCTATATATTTTTATATCCTGGGGTTTTTTACTATTAAAGATGAGATTGAGTTCACCTTCTGCACAAACACTTTATGTACAATGTTTGCTCTCTTAGGAAATTATATTAAATTTAAACTCTTTTGCTGATTAGTTCTTATACACTGTAGAGTATTGCTTGACATACACACATGCACACACTTATGCACAAGGAGATCTTGGCTTTGCTACATAATGGCAGAAAAGAAGTAAATATTGACATTCTAGTAATTTCCCAAAGTCTCCAGTGAGGACTGGCAAACTGTTGTGGCTTGCACTGCACAGAAAAGAAAATTTAATTGCATCATAGAGAAGAAAAACAATAGAGTTATCCCCCATCCCTCAGCAATATATGTGCTATAACTAAGTAAATACATCAGCGGGCTTTTTCATGTTTAACGGTGCAATTACATCCCATACTCCTAGGATGCATACAAATATTATATTTGATTTAAAAAAAACCCAAAACATAACAAACAAATGAACAAACAAACCCAACCACCATAAAAAAACCCAAAAAAATCCAAACAAAAACCTAACAAAACCAAACAAACAAACAAAAAAATCAAACCAAAACCACCCAAAAACTTGAAAGAACCTCTTTCCAAAACCTGCAGCATTTTTTTCTGTGTTATGTCAGTCTTTTCCAATGTAAATGCATGGAGTCTTTAAAATAGGATTTTTCATAATTATAATGCTCTATAAAAGACCATACCTTCTTGCTGTGCCCTCCTGCTTAAAATCAAAGCAAAAATTAATCCCATATATCTTACTCTGATGATATAATTTGTCATTACAGCTGTAACTCTGTTGGCTTTCTGAAGCATCCACTTCAATTGTTATCATAATTATCAGCCTTTTGTGCATTTTTCTCCTTGCCAAAAGTTATAGAGCTGTCAGATATTCTTACCTCCCCAGCTCTTTCTCAGGCCCCCTGAACTTGCACAAACTCTATCTCTGTGCCTTAGGTCACTCATTCTTTGAAGTGAAGTGACTCAGGAGCAGGAGCCAGGTTGGGACATAGCCTGCAGTTCATAAGCATGATCAGCCAGCTTTGGCTATCTTAGCCCTCAAAAACCAGCTCAAAAGGTCTTGCACCCCTCCAACTCCTCTTGCATCTTCCTGCCATGCCCTAGGGCCTATAGTACTTACTAATGGGAGCCTGAGAGAAAATAAAATGAGAGTAGCCTGGCAGGCTGGAACAAAATCCTTGCTTCATCCCAGAGGTTTTCCTTGAACAGAATAGCCTGAACAAAGCAAGCAAGCAGTTATTTCCTGGAGCCATAAGCATGCTACCCAGAGCCCAAAGGAGACATGAACCCAGCCTACAGAACAATGAGAATTAATATAAAAATAGGTATGATTTGCTCTGGGAGCTAGGCACCATTCCCTGTTGCCAATGCTTTTAGCAGTGAGTACACAGACTAGAGATAGAAGGAGGCTATAGTTCATCATGCAGGATGTGAAGATTTCTTGGAAACCAGGTTGAACTACTGACTGAGTTATATCCCACACAGGCATTTTAAAACAACTACAGAAGATGGCAGATGTGAAGAACTGTGTGGATTTTCTGCAAGATCCTCAAACACCAGCAGCTTCAGAAGCTGAGTCATCACCCTCAGAGTGAGATCTTTGGAAAAATTAACAGCAGTCATGGAAAAGTCACTTTTGACCTTGACATCATGTATTTCCTCCTGAATCCTTTATGAGAAAGCTCCAAAACTACTCAGGACCTCATCTCCTCTATGACTTCATCCAGGGAAGTATCAGTCATGGAGATTGTTCCTGGTGGTGAATGAGAGCACCTTCTGACCCAGAGAGAGTGAAGGAGCAACTCCAGAGTGAATTGTGGAGGCAATTCTTGAGTGTGTGTATTACTGTTTCTTGAAGATTCAGAACAATCTCATTCCTAATAATATAAAAATAAAGACAAACACTGTTTTTGTTACTACTTGGAAGGACCAGCAGCTAAAAAAATAGTCATTGACATTTTGCATGTCTCATTTCAAGTGCTTAACTGAGGGAAAAGGGATTTGGGGATTTAATTTGAAAACTGTGAATAATAAACCAATATTGCAGTACTTTGAACATCAATTTTTCTGCCCGCTATAATGTTTCCATACTGGTTTAATACCACTCAATGTCAAAAGATGTTGTATAAATAAATGTTGATATAGACACAAAAAATCATGAAGTCCATTATGTTTGCACCAAGTAATGCCTATGTACAACATATTTATGATTCATCAAGGTAAGAATTAATAACATTCTGAACACTTAGGATATTCATCTCCCCTCATACACCTATATTTATCTGTTCCTGATTATCTAGTCTGTCTGTTGAGGTGAAACATAAACATATATGACCACCTGACCTAATGCAGATATCCACATTACAATCAGATGAACAACTCTGTATTTTTCTCCTTTAACTATGAAAAGGCTGGATGACTAATTCAAATATACTTTTTTTATTGTCCCTGTTTGCACAGTATTAAATTCTAAGTGGGCTAAGCATCTTCACGATGCATTGTCATAACAAAAAATCAAAGCATGATATTAAACTTCCTCTCTATATAAAATCAAAATAAATTTTAAGGAGTTTTTTGTCATTATCAGTTTTAGGGAGTTTTATGTGATTATTTATCCTATATAGATTTAGATCTTTAAATGATAACTTTTAATTTCTGTTACTCTTGTTTTGGTAGCTATGAATAAGATCAGTGACAGAATGGTTTTGTGCTCTAATATTGTAGCTGATATGTTGTGCTTTTTATGGCTTTAATTTTCCAAAGCAGTTGTATATGCAAGCAGCCTATGCTGAGAGCCCTTTCAAGAGAATTTCCCATCATTTGCCTTAACTTTATTGCTCTTGGATTCATATGGAAAAGCTTTCACTGGATTCCTTCTGGAGGAAACTAAGCCAGAAGATGAACTTCAGCAGCTAACAGGCATTTAGTCCATGGGAGCAGACCTGAGCTACTCAGAAACAAATTTCCTGCTGCATAGGTCCAGTCTCTCTATATAGAGCTGCTGTTCCTAAGCGCAGCCCCACACCCACACCTACACCCACACACACGCAGCTTGTCAGCCTCAGCCAGTGACTCACTGTTACATTTTAATACTCTATACTTCGTGTGATGTAATTCTGAACCAAATCATTGTTCTCTCTTGTATATGTCCCTGTGACGAACAACTCTTTGGCACTTCAACCTGAAGCGACAGTACTGCAGTTTGGCTTTACCATAAGTAATTTTCTACAATGTAGAATGGACAAAATATAAGGATAGTTATCCTTTTATGAGCCAAGATGCCAAAATTCAACCTTTATTTTCCTTTGGTTTAAGTATTTTTTCCCACTTGTATGTCAAAATAACTCATCTTCTAACATGATGATAAATATTTGCAATGCATTCACACTTCTACCTGAACCTCTGAAACACTTTGCTTCTCTTCTTGCTCTGTTATCCTACCAGTAGTGGAATATATTGCCACTGCTGCTGACTGTGTTAGGATTCTCTCCTGTCAGGACTCAGATCACTCAAAATGGGGCACATTGCAGCACAAATTCTGTTTCTCCTTAAACTAGTTGATCCCTGAAATCTAATTCTGCCAGCTGACACCCTTTTTTCTTATGGTATGCATTTTTAATGCAATGGAAGAAAATGTGCAGTGCTGTATTTTCACAATATGGAGGTAAGCTTATCCCATAAGTGCCTTCCTTTGGCACTTCAGCTTGTAATTTATCTCATTTGATTTCTTCTGTACCATGTGATGGAGAATGTGCAATTTGATCCTTGAGGTTCAGCATGGTAGTAGCATTTTGTTGCAGACAAGCTTGACAAAGACTGTGCTATTATTTTTAGCTTAATTAGACTATTAAAATGATTTGTGTGCAGTACTTCAATCACTCATTATTTTGCCTCACTGCTTTTTTTTGACTGATTAAATGTCTAGTAATCAAAAATGTTACATTTTAGGCCTACCACTTCTTTTGACTACAATTCATTGTTAGGACTGATCATTTCACAAATATTGATCAAGCAAGCTGCTCAGAATTCACAAGTTAGATGGTAGTAGTTTTTTATAACTCTGCTTCCAGAGAATAAAGAGAAATTTACAATTAATCTAATTGGGAAAGAAGTAGGACAAGACTAACAAGTTCTTTTGAATATCATGACAGTTTTGCACAACAAAATGCAAGTAGAGCACTTCCTTGGAAAACCGTACTCTTAGAGTCCCATTATATGGACAAAGAAAGAAGAGAGAATACATTGAGAATCCTGTGGAAAGAACTCTGCAGGATCTGCTCCTGGAGTCTCTGCAATGTAAAATAAAAAATGTGTCCATAGGCTCTGTGAAATCAACTTGTTTAATTACACTAATAATAGGAAGTAAGGGTATAATGCTGAAGTGCTGCAAGGCTCAAGATTTCTTTTCATAAAAGTCCTTCTCTAGGGAAGAAGAATATAATTAAAACCTTAGTTTTTACAGAAAGTATGGAGATCCAAAGAAACATGGGAGTTTGAAGGAAAGCCATTATTCTTGATCAAAGTCATTTGATAGAAAATGACAGTATTCCTTTGCTAAATGTGCCTGCTTATGATGTAAGAAAAATGACTATATTAACTTTTATTATGCCATCTTGCCTTAAAAGACAATTGCTGTCTGTGTTGCTTGTGATTAAATATTCTAAAATATTACTCTTGGAGGCAGATAATATTCTTTTGGTGAATTGGTTCTGTCTGGTAATGCCAATCACTGGGAATATTTTAATGAATGCAGTCATAATATCATCCTTACTTGAAGAGGCAATAAGTCATCAGCTACAATGACATCTACCATCCTTTGGGAAGTTTGGACTGCAACATATGGCCTTCAACATGTGGCTGTTGATGTGGGCTATAAATATCCAATGGGCTCACTTGGTCTTTCAAAAAGAAAATATGGCCTAGGTCTTTCCTGCACTTCACAAAAGGTAAATGAACGTCCTTGAAGATTAACCCCAAGAACATATCTTTGAATTTACCCTGAAGCAGAAGTGGCATTAATTGAAACGATAATATTGGAATGTGAGTCCTCAAGGAGACCATGAGTCTTCCCTGGAGGCTCTGGAACAAGAAGGATTCAATTAAGAACTTGAAAACAACCATAGTATGAAGCTAGACTAGATTATTCTAGAAATATGAGCTAGAGATTGCAAACATCACGTGAGAACTGCCTGTGAGTAGTCTGAAGATGCTCAGTTCTGAGGCAACATGCAGAAAAGTATCCGCTTATTTGTTGTTATGAAAGTGATATAGTTAGCTTAAAGTTATCTATAATAACACTTGTGCAGCTATAATGTAAGCATACACTTTGATAGGAAGCCAGAAAGAGTTTTTAAATGAGAGAATTATCATAATTTTGATAGTGCTTTGAAGTGTTTCTCTGATCAGACAGCACTACTCTCCCCAGGAGATCACTAACCACAGAAATTACTGTGCTTTGTCAAGACACTCTGGCTTGAAAAAGAGCACCACAACTCTGGAAGAGGTACTCTCTTTGTCTCCATCTTTCCCAAGGGAAAATGTACACAGATTTTATAGGTATTTCCCAAAACAATACTGGTTTCTCTCTCAGGATGCTGTAGGCACCAATTAACTCCTGGGAAACACCAGTGCCAAAAATTGTGTGAGTACAGATCGAAGTGTCAAAAAATTACTATTAGTTAAGGTGAACCAGAAAAAAAAAAGGTTAACTGCTATTTCCACAGCAGAAATACACCTCTGTCACCTTTTTATTGAGTTATTTGGCAAATTTTAGGGCTGTCCTGCCCTAAGGCTAGGAAGCCAGTGTGCAGACAGAGCCAGTAGCAAGCCCAACTCTCCACAGCACCCTGTATCCATGAAAGACATTGGCTCCTCTGTCTGCACACACAGCCAAAGGCTCAGCAGTTACCAGAAGGAACTGATGGCAGGTACTGCTGGCAGGAGAGAGGAAGAAGAGCCTTGAGAAGGATGATAATAAAGCAGCTGCTTTTCTATTCCATCTTGTCTCACAGCCTGGTTGGTGCCTTGTGCTTCTCTGAGGATACCGGGCATGAGCTCTCCCCCATCACAGCCCACCTGCAGCTAAAACTTCTTTTTTCAGGCCTCTGCCTGCAGATGGAAACTGCAGTGGCAGCACTTTTTACCTGCTTTGACTTTTCCAGAGATGTTGCTCAGTGTCCTCTCCATCTTCCTTGTAAAGCACAATGAAAATCCCTCACATTAGAAGGTGTCTGGGAAGGTCAACCATCTAAGTCAATTAAACTCTGCCGCAGTCAGCACAGCCACACATAGATCTTGTATGTTCCTCTTTTTGCTAGAGTTACATTCTCCACAACTAATGCCTCTGCCAGTGATCAAGCATGTGAACTGTTTTCATTTTCTCCAGTGATTTCTATTGCCCACTCTCAGAAAATATATTACATTTGGTCCAAGCTCTGGCTAGAGTGTTTTAGATCACAGATATTTTACAACAATATTTTGAAACATTAATGCTAAATACTGAATTATTAAAAAATTAAATATAAGGAATATAATCACAGTCAGGATACTACTGAGTTCACTCACCACACACCTGTCAGCCCCAGCTCCATCATGAATAAGAAATCTCCGGTAGCAGCTATTCATCTATCCATCAATTTTCATATCTTCTCTTAGCTTTCAAGTTAGAAACAGCAGCATTAGCATCAACTGATAAAGACATCATGATGGTGACAGATGGAGTTCCAGAAACTTACACTGGGAATTTGACTGATCTCAGAGATTTACATAAATTAAATAAGGAGGTTGTATTCAGCCTGGTGGAGCCAATGTCTTGATTTCCTTCACCAAAGGAATCTCACTGAACTATGCAGCCATTTATCAGATGATATGGTAATTGAAGTAGTGTCAACAAGGCATCTTGGCAGTCTTCACCGAGTAGAGTTTGTAAATTTTTGCAGAGGTACTGTTACTGCAGCCAGGAATATCCATAAGAAGGCTGTACAAAGCTGGTAGGCAGGAATATAATTTTTATTCAACCTACTGATGGATTTGGAGAAAATACCTAAGATTTCTGGTACAAAATCCCTCTTTAGTTTTGAAACAATTACAGGTAAGTTTAAATTTCTGCTTAACTTAACTGCATCAATCAGTGAGACTGGGACAATAGAGCAGTTTGTACCTGTGGAAGAGAAAGGAGTACCAGCCTCTCAGTCCCTTTGAACGGTGCAGTCCTTAAGCTGACAAACTGATTACAGCAGAGTGGTAAACAAAACAAAACAGGCAGAGTGAGGCTGTGAGCTGGACTGGGGGGATCACAGTACGACACTGTGTCAACAAATGTGCCTCAGAAATCTGGGGATGCAATGAAATGCTTCAAGGACAAGTTGTGTCCCTGTTGCACTGTGTGTCCTTTTGGAAAACTTTGCATGGACATTAAAGAGATTGGGGAGGTGTTAACCTTCTGTTTCAAGGTCAGTATCAGTGCCAGCCTTGCCAAGACACAAGGAAATCTTAGCAGATATGAGCAGGAAATGGCCACTAAGAGTGGTACACAGCAAATCATCCTGCCCATCACAGCATGTTAAAACAAGAAAAATCTGAATTCATAAACCAACTTCTCTAAACTTTTTTCCACCTTTCAACACATATCTCCCAATATCCCTTGGGGGTAAAGTATTATTATGCAAAGGCCTAATGACTTACATTCTGTCAGGGATAAATGATTTGCCTAAAGACAAAGAGCAAATCAGTGGCTTTGATTTATAGCTCTGTTCTGGCCCGACTGCAAGGGAAGACTTTTCTGGATTTGCATTGAGTCCCACTGAAGACTCCAGCCCCACTGGAGAAAGAACCAGTGCAGGATCAGGATCCAGCAGAGTCTCAGTACTCCATTTAGGAGAAAGTAGTTACCTTTTTTCTTGCCCAAAGTTCTGTTTGCAGAGTAACACCTGCCATGTCTTTGCATTATGCATTTGACAGGAAAATTAAAAGAATATAATAAGAATACTGAAATGTGATAATGTATGTTTATATGCATTGCCACTCTTCTTAAAATTGTGTTTGAGCAATCTAGCTCTAATATTTCTTGTTTCTATAGAACTCTTTGCTAGCTAATTTTGCAAGTGTGTCTGATCAGGCTCATTTAATTCATCATTTTTGTTTGACTCATTAATCTCTGCCTCTCCTTTGAAAGATAATCTGCATTTAATGGCTATGTTATGTAATATGCAGCAAGCCAGGAATATCTTGCACACTTTCAGAGGGGGATATTGTAATGTGTCACCAGATTTATCTATGCATCAAGATCTCATTTTTAAGATGCTCAAAGTGCTTTCAATTACCAATTGGGTGAGGTTCTGAGCATTGCTGTGATTTGATCCTGGGAGAGTCTGAGGTTTAGAAATCAGAGTCATGTAAGAGTGTTTCAAGGTATAGCCACAATCACACACACACAAAAAGGTAAAGATGGGAATAAATTAAAATTAAATCATAATCTTTATATTTTCTTATCAATACTTACCTCAAAGCTATCCTTTCTGGCAATCACTATGCTGACTGGTCATGGGCTAATCTTAGGCTGTGATAGCAGAGACAGTAAAACCAGAGCCTCCTGTTCCCTGTGCTTCTTGCCGCTCCCAGTATGGACAGCACAGTCTTTGCAACTCTGCCATTGGCAGGTAGGTGCAATCCACTTCCAGTGGCAGATGTCAATCTACACACCTTTTAGCTAGCAAGTGAAGGTGGTTAATGTTCTTCAAACATCTTTTAAAGACACAAAATGACAGCAGATGGGGAAATTTAAAGATGTGACTGGGCAGTAAATCTGACCCACTATTGATTTTGATTCACCTTTTGAAATGCTTTTTAGACTGGAGAGGCAATAGAAGCACTGAGCAGCTAGACCACTCACCTGGGTCTGGCATTCCTTTTTTACCTTCGTCCCATTATTCTTCCTGAAGATTTACCTCATCCATTCTATGAAATTTGTGACAGCTAAGTTATGGGCATTTCTCCCTTGCCCTCCTTATTGCCTCTAAAGGCATGTTATCATAGCTGATGTAAAGATTCAAATATTAAACACATAAATGATCAAAGTACTTCTAGATAACTTTGCAAATACTCTTCCAATAGGTATTAGGATTCATCTTGTCTTCAGATATAATCATTGAAACTTTCTCTCCTTTACTGCATTTAGGTTACTCATAGGCTGTTTTAGAGAATTCTCAATTTTCTTATACCTATATATAAGTACTTAGATACATTTCATTTTCATAATCTCCTTGCCAAGGACTGAATTTCATTAACAAGTTCAGACATCTAATTGGAGAAATCAATTAGCATCTCTTTAAATCTTGTTTTTATTTCTCATCCCAAATTCATTCCAATTTCTTAAATTCTTTCCAAGAATGAAAAAATATATCCAATTGTTGTCAAATCAAAACTGGCAGACAAAGATTCCTTGCTCAGTGATATTATGCCTTACAGTGTGATCCCATAATGGTTACTTGCTCATTTTGCTACTAAAACTCATTGCAAACTTACCCTGGCTTTGCTCTCACAGTTCCTCTAGACTGTGTTACCCTGATACTATTTAGGTTTCTTCATTCTACTGAAAAACTAAGTAACTGAGCTTTTCAATGACTTTTCCCAGAAGAATTAGCCTGAAATTAAAGGTGAATATTATTTCCTGTCCATTATAAAATTATTTGCTTAGGGTGTCATAAATTTTCCCCACTCTCACTGTTGTTAACAAGTCCCTCACACTGTACATTTGATTAAGAGGTTGCTTTTTCCTTCCTTTCTGAGAAATCATTAACAAAGATACTAAAATTTGAGCAAACCCAGACATCCTCTAGATATCTCACCCAAGTCTTACAGATTGTCACTCCTCATTATTTTTTAACAGTTTTTCAGACAACTTCACTCTATGAGAACAGGTTTGTTTCCTGGTCAGTTTCAATTAATTTGGAAAGCTGCTGTCAAATGCTTTATTAAAATCTAAATTACTGATAACTACTGGTCTGAATTCATCTAATAATCTTGCAATTTTATCAAAAAAAGAGCGATCATTCAGTTTTTTATGCAAGATCTGTACTTGGTAAATTCATGCTACTTAATGCTCTTGCTTTCATTATCCTCCTCAAATCCAGAAATGCCTTTTTTCCCCAATATTTTTTATTTAGCAACCTAAATATCAATATTATTAAAGAGAAGCACTCTGGCTGCCTAAGTATACATAATTGTTGTGTATTGCCACCCCCAGTTTTCTGAAGCCCAGTAGTAGGTAATAATTTTCCCATTTCTATACTGTCACTTGTCTACCATGTTTCTAACAATGGTTTGAAATATGTGTAGAGGCTGTGCAGCCTAAAGCTGCTTTTTGCTAAAGGCAATAGTTTATACATAATTTCCAGATTATTGACACTGCACTGTTCCCTTTCCATACTTCTCTCTCAATATCTTTCTTCACCAAATACTCAGCCCTCTGGTGCCCTTTTCCTGTGCCGGATTAAAGTTGCATTTAATCCATTTAAGTCCAATGCCTTTATTCACAATCATGAGCATTTAATTTGCTTTCTATTCCTACAATCTTTTCTTTCTTTCTTTCTTTCTTTCTTTCTTTCTTTCTTTCTTTCTTTCTTTCTTTCTTTCTTTCTTTCTTTCTTTCTTTCTTTCTTTCTTTCTTTCTTTTTCTTTCTTTCTACAGCTACCTTGTTCATAATTTATTGCCATTTGGCTGCACTGCAAAGAAATCATTATGTTTGCCACTACATGGTGCTTCAATACTACCTACTTCTGTTTTTATCACATAAGACATTACACACTGAAAAGACCTGTACAATATAAAGGATATTCTGTATCAGACAATGTTTTCCCAACCTTGGCATCAAAGACGCATGAAAATATTATATTATTCATGAATGAAGCAAACCAGAGCCTTGCTCAGTGATTGCATCTGCTCTCTGCTGTTGGAGCACTCCTGGAGTTACAGTGGTTTTAGCCAAAAGCACTATTCCATGCCTTTCTTGAGTAATATCATCAGTAAACAGTCAAACTCTAAATACATACTAATTAAGTGAACAAAAGCGAGTATATCACATAACAATGTGGAAAAAAGAATCTAGGTTTAAATCAGATTAAAACAAAGAATCAATTTTTCAACTCCACAGCAATTATCCACTCCACAGGATTGTCATCTGTCAGAACAGACAGTGTCTATCTTCAAATATATTCTGATTGGGATATATTGCTTCCTATCTAACACAAGTGACAGAGCTCTATGAAAAAAAATCCAAAAGTCTTGCTGAGGCTCCCTTAGTTTGATGTTTGCTTTTTTTATATTCAGGTTCTGTCCCACCCCCTGAGGTGGGCTTCAACTATTAATTTAATTTACAGTAAATAACGTTAGTTTTTCCCACAAGCTCATCTTTCACTTCATGTTATGTCTTAACATTTCCTACATACATTATCCTACTACCAAAATTTATTATATTCAGAATTTCTATCCACTTTACTGCATTAGTTGCATCTTTTATGATGAGATTGGTTGTTTTTTCACGGTGTTGACTACGGGATCCTCAAGAACCAGCTCAGATGCAGGCTGATCTATCCAGTAGACAGCTAAACTTAGCAAGTCTGACACACACTGTAGAAACCAGGCTCTTTGGAACTGTTACATTGCACTGCATTGTCTCAGCTGTTCAAATCTCTCTAGCTCTGCCAAAATAGGACTGGATAGTACATTAATTGAATCATTACTTCGAGGGCATATGGAAGTCCCAGCTATGCTGTTCTTTCAGACCACTGGATAGGACTCTTCCGCCACCAACTCTGATACAAATTGGAAGTTGCTAGCACAATGCAGTGTAAGTGAATTTACTGACTTATTAGGAAGATATAAACTCAGTCTTGCCCAACTGAAAGTAAGTCAGCTCTGTTTATTTGAGTTTATCCCCTTGTCTGTATATATCTGCACTTAATTTGCTCAAGTTTGTAGAGCAAATGAACATGATGCATTGCCCTTAATACCTTGGTTTTAGCAAATCTCATTGTTTACACCAATTTCTCAAATGTAGCTTCTCTATCAGAAGCTGCAAGTTTAATATATGTAGGGACAAAGTAGTAGAATTCTGTCCTTTCATAAGCCTAGACAAATTATTTAGACACTTAAAACATTTAGCACCATTTTATACCCAATTACAAAGTACAACTGCTGAACGTATATGAAATGCTTTTAAAGTTGCAATTGCATTTGCACAAGTCATTTTAAAAATATGACTTTCATTTTCCCACTTACTATGTGTGTAATTTTGATTATTTAGCCTCCATAGAAATTCCATGCTGCTATATCAACTAAATATTTACCCATGTTAATTTATTGTGCACACAAAAACAGCAAAATGCAAACGCCATCAATGCCTTTGAAGTTTTTATATTTAGGCAAGGTCACAGAAGAATTAATTATGTACAGACAGATGCAGAGAGAGCTTTTATGAACCATGATCTTGATATTTTGTCCTTAGTTTTTTATTCATCTATTTTTCCCAGGTTGAACTAGGAGTTACTGAAAAATATGCTCTACAATAAGGATACTTAAAAAGAACAAAATAATTCCTGAGTCAACCATTTATCTCCTACTGAATTGTGTGAACTAATCTTAGTTCAAGCAAGAGCTCCCCCTAACCAGTCCATATATTTTAATATGGTACAAGCACTCTGGATACACGGTACAGTTTATGGCTTAATTTGGTTTAAAACAAAAGGGAAAAATCTGCAGCTGCAGAGTACACTGGGTGAAATCCTACCCAAGGCTTCTGGTTTGATTTTTATTGCTTCTCAAACCTTTCACATTTAGCTGTGACTGTCAACCAGCATTTCTCTTTAGCAGAAAAAAACATCTTACAGCTGATGGTAACTGCAGGAGGATTTTAGAGTGCATGTTTCATTAATCTTGTCCAGTGAAAATATTCAGCTTTCTCCTATCATGGTGGTTCCACTAGAGATTACCATTAACTGGACCTGTTGATGTGAAATAAACCTCTGTAGATAGCTTAAGTCTTTTCATTCAGAATTTAGTTTTAAGTGCATTATTCTCTGTAAGCTTTTCCCAGAGGCACAGCCCCAATTCTTGCGGTTTTGTCTTGGCTTTTTTTTTTTTTTCTCACTTGCTTTTTTTTTGGTCCTCACTTTTGGCTGGGATCTTCCTCTGCTTTTCCTTTCTAGCTGCATAGATCTTCAGAAAACAATCAAGAAAGAACTCCTCCTCAAACTGCCTCTGCTCTCCATGCAGACGTGTTCTCCTTTGGAGCAATGCGTCCGTCTTCGGGGTTACTTATCTGCTAGGTTTAATCTACTTTTGATATGAACCACCTAAAATGTTATAAGCATTTTAAATAGACAGAACTGCTCTGATTTCCACTTATATACATATATGGAAATATATGCTGATTTTGTGCAAAGACTTCTATTAATACATCATTACCGAAACCTCCATAGAAATGTATTTGAAACATATCAATTAGTCAAGAGGATGAATGGGATGAGAAAAAGGTGTTAGATCCCTGACTGTACAACAGAAACAATCTACCCTTTTGGTATTAATTATGAAGAGTTAATGGATCTAAAAACGTATCTCTGAAAATGATAACATTTCTTAAAATCACTTGTGAGCTATTTCATCTTTTTAAGGGCCAGATTCACATTTGTGCTTGTGCCTATTGCATTGCAACCTTTTGACAGTTTTATTGTTGAAAAATTCAAGGTACATCTCATAATTGTACCAGGAACATACATTTATCACTGGCAACAGCGCTGTGCCGCATGAAATGAATTACTGTAATAGACATGTCATGTAATAGCATCTTATTATCCTCTTCCTCTTTCTCCTCACCTTCTGCAATGAGCAGGTCAAAAATGATGGTAAGTAGAACAGACAAAACAATTCCTGAAAAAGTTCAGTAAGCAAAATGATGCCTGCTAAAAATAACGCTCTAGCAGTACAAGGAGTAATTAACTCTTAAGTTCAATACACTATATAATGGAAATGCCATACTAGAGCTTGAGCCCTAATGCTGCTGCTCATCCCTAGCAGTTCAGCAGGGAGCGAGGCACTTTGGTGGATTGGGGCATGAAGGTTAGCACCATGGAAGACCAAGGCCCCTTAGATCCTTCTGCCCTGGTTTCTTCACTGCAGTCCTCTTACTGCTAAAAGGCGAGGTGATACAAAGGCAAAACCTTAAAAAAACACACCTGGGCTCTCCCTGCTGTTCCTATAGTTGCTGTGGCCTGAGGAGCACAGAAGCAGGACCATGTCAGACAGGGAAGGAGGTGACACATGGAATGTGTGCCCTGAGGACCCAGTGTCACCATGATCCTGCTGACGCAGCTCTCACTGAGCCTTGCACCATTAGTCCAGATTCTAATGGGTTAGCTTTGGACAAATTGACACAGAGACGGAGGAGAATATGGGCTAATTTGCTGCTTCAAACAGTAAAGAGGAGTTTCTGTAGTTTGGCATCAGCCTCACGAAGCAAACAACCACTGATAGGATACAGCATGTCTACTTTTAACCATTCAGGAATTTTTTTAGTTTAATTAGATTTTAGCCACAGTAAATGTGTCTGCTAACTCAAAGATTAAGTTCCAGTATAATGAAGCTTTAATTTCCCAAGCACACCCTCATTTCTTCACATAATTTTAGCCTTACCTTCATTACACTTTTCTCACAACTATCTTTGTGGTCATTTTCCCATCCCATCTGTAAGACAGCCTCAGTCTCGTCATTCTCAATAATGTTCCCTTAATGGGGTTTATGTGTTCAATTCTCAGAAAAGCTGGGACTGTCATCTGCTCACTGAATTGTTTCTTTCCACTTTCCTAGCAATATGCAGCAGTGTGCCTCTGATAGCAGCGAGACTCTGAGTGGTGGCTTCCATGCTCAAGGCGCTGCTTAAAGAAACTAGATATATTTTTGCTACAAATAGGAGGAAGCAGTAAATTAGTCAGCAAAAGCTGATCTTCTGTTATTAAGATAGCAAATACTCCTAAGGCAATTTACAAGCCAAAGGCTTCAGCTTCTTTTCCTCCTACACCCTGCAGCTCAGCTGAGAAGCTTTCAAAGGAAATGGGTCCCTTTAAAGTTCTGCTTTTACTGAAGACACTGAGCTGAGAGCAAATAAACAGCTCTTCATTTGGTCTTGTTTGAAAATATTCAACTTGGAAGCAGCTCAGCGAGGCTGAAGTGCAGCTGATTGCACTGCCCACACTGGGGAAGAAACAAGCATGTACTCTCTGATGTTTGATTAGGAGATATGCTGCTAGTGGGATTTCAGAGGGAAGTGCCATTTCTCTCTCCTCACATCCTTCCAGGGATGCTTCCAAGGTGGTCATGCCCTTTGTCTCAGCTTATTCAACACTCATGGAGAGAGACATGTAACAGAAAAGGGAGGAGCAAGGACCCTTCTAGGGGCAGTACATCCTAGCCTCCCATATTTCATCTTACATTCCACTATCTCCCCTTAAGGTGAAAGCTCTCTGTTGGCCTCCAAGCCAACTCCTTAGGCCTGCTGAACACCTGATTCAGACCTGAACACAGACAAAAAAAGAGGTATGGAAGTTATATTTACATACTCTGCTGACATATGCATATTGGATGGTCGAAATTCTAGCCCCAGTATAATACAGTGAGGTGTTTAAAGGTAGGATACTATAAACATACTAATTTTGGCCTCAATTCTGCTTGCCTTGGTTCCAAACATCAAAGCTGCCTGTTGTGTTTTATAAAATCAGAACCTTAAAAATTCCCTTCACCTTTTCTGCAGACTAAGATGTGCAATACAGAAGAAAACATCTTTATCGCTAAAGAAAAAAAGGCATTCTGGCACTGAAAGCTGTATTTTGAAAAATACAGGGCTGGCTTTTACTTCCAGTGATGTCCATGTCAAAGCTCCAATTGACTTCAGTGTGAACAAGATTGTATCCAATGGGTAAATAATTGCACATATTTCACATCTCATTGTTACTGAAAACTGTCCTTCAAAAAAGGAAATAATAGCCTGGATTCAAGGACTCTATTAAAAAGTCATTTGAACTGCATTCTAGTTGAAATCACTTTTACCAATGAAAAGATCTTTTTGTTTATTCAAAATTTACATAATTAGAAAATCACAAGAGACTTTGCTCTTTTCTCCTGTCTTAGTCCTATTAGTCTTGAAGTGCTTAAGAGTAGCTCCAAGCCCAGATTTTGTATTTTTCTTTAGTTCTCTGCTTTCTACTAGTCCTAGCATTTTAATGTTTTGAAAAATTCCTCATGTCAAAAAATACCTTTTCTTGCATGGTTTTTATTGTAAAACGTCAACCTACCAACTCAGTTATTAAACTGTTATCTCAATGAAATGGGAACACAATCAAAACGTTGTACATTATTTATCTTAGCTATGTCTCCACGTCAGAAAATTAAGACAGTGATGAATTACACATTACTATACAAAATTTTATTATCAGAGACAAAATTCAAATTTGTTTTGTTTAAAATACAGAAGATCAAGTTTCTCTTAAAAAAAAATTCCATTTAGTCAGTCCTTAGAGTGGAATAAAAATTTTATGTTGAACACACAGTGGTCCCATATTTATGAAATCATTTTTAAAGGCATGTAACAAAAACAATGTTCTCAGAAATTCATATATTTTATTTGGCTAATGGTTTCAATTTCTGATTAGTTCTATGTTCACTAATTAGCATTGTAAGAATACTTCTTCTTTTATTCAAAAAGCCTAGAATGTTCCAAGCAATAAATGAAAAAACTACGTTCAATGTGGCATTCTAGATATACTGAAAATCAGTAAACATCTCCCTTCTATATGCAAAATATATCTTTTTCCGTGAAAAAAAGAAAAAGGAGAGAGAGTACTTGGCTCTATATAAAGCTGTGATTTTAAATTCAGCAAATACATATCACCATATACTGCACCTGAAACCTGTGCAGAAACAGGTTTCAATCTTAATCACTTTCCAGAAATACTAGTTCAGTCATATGCAGGAGTTTATAGTGAATATACATTAATTTGAAGCGCGTGATTAATCCCACAGACATCAGTGGGACTGCCTACAGATTTATATATATGGTTGAGTCTTGAGCTTCATATCCTCCTGCCTTACATCCAACTGTTTTGCTGAGTTAAAACTGTTTGAGTGAGATCCATAAATACAAATAACCAATGAATATTTTTTCAAAGCAAAATGTCCAGAACTAGAAGCTATACATGCATGTACACATGGCACACAGAAAGAGAAAT
Organism: Phainopepla nitens; assembly: GCA_013400175.1. Taxonomy (NCBI): domain Eukaryota; kingdom Metazoa; phylum Chordata; class Aves; order Passeriformes; family Bombycillidae; genus Phainopepla; species Phainopepla nitens. The sequence goes on from VXBQ01005192.1 coordinate 207,568, forward strand.
GTGGTATTATGCAATCATCTGTATTTTCTCGATATGAAAATGGCATTCTGATCTGGCAAGCAGAAATTTATGTGAAAACATTGGTGAACTGAATCTAAACACCTCTTACATGACAAAAAGCTGAATCCCAAAGAGTACAGATTTGAGAACTGACAGAAAAATATGTTCTTCTAATTACAGTATTCAGAATTAATCTAAGGTTGAGACAGAATTAACAGAGGGACTCATCCATTATAACCAGCATAAAGAGCTGCAGGATGACTTCTTTCTTCTTACAGTGTCAAAAGATCTTACATGTGGAGTCTTTAGGAAAAATAACAAAATTTATCATCAATCCTTTATTTTCAATAATATCCATCTATGTCATTGATGTGTGTGTAGTTAGTTTTCAGAGAACCAGTTTATATTTATCTTCTGTAAAAATACAGCAACTGAACATGTTTCAGTAAAACATCAGACAGGGAGATACAATCTCTGTTTTTATAAGGCTGTATGTTTCACCCACAACAAAGCCTATTGTCTCTCAAACATAACAACAACATGGCAAAATTACATTTACACATATAATAAAGCTGTCTTTATACAGGGTGGTTATACAGTAATTACAATGATTTTTCCATTAGAAACTGTCAGAGTTGTTTTTTTCTTCATCAAGTGTCTAAGTCCAGGAAAGTCCATCTCTGCTGAAATCTATTGTTTGCAGGAAAAAGAGAGGGTAGTGGCCACACTCTTGACAGTACAGTATTCTACAGCTCTCCAAAAATATTATAAAGCTTTATCACATTGGAACCAATCACAAAATATTATTCTAATGAAAATCCAGAGGAAAACAAAAGACATTTGTCATCCAATATATATGCTACTGAAATCTAAATACAAATACGCGAAACATCCTGTACAGCAGCTGAGCTGCCACCTCCAGGGCTGTTTTGGGAGCAATGGGGTAGATCCTCAGCTGGAATTCACATCAGTCACTTCAAGAGATCTACCTCACTGGGCACCAACAGAGGCTCTGAGGCCACACATGCTCCACCAGCTTGGCTGCAGATTATTTTGAAATTACAGAAACCAACGTATTAAGTGGAGTGAAATGTATCACAAAGAACTGAGACTGCATCTTGGCAGCTGGCCTGGTCCATTGCACCACGGCTATCCTGATCAAGCAAATCCAAGTGACGCTGTCCAGAAAACGCTGGGATGCTCTGGCCAGAGCCTCCTGGCTCATGACCGCCTGCTGCAGCATGGTCCCTCTGCTCTCGCAAAGCTGCTCACCTGCATTCTCTACCAACACTGCTTTCATGTTCTTAGGAAATGGGACACATGAAGCTAGCAATGCATTCTGAAATTCTGTTTGGCAAGGTCACGCTAACTTCACTAGTTACAAATCAGCCAAATATAAATGCCTTTTCTTCTAAGAAATTACATTTGGTCTGACTCACAGTACGTCTCGTGTGGGTGATTCTCCTTAAACACATCTCCATGAAACTGGGTCCATATGTCTCCAAAAATTCCAGCCTCCACTGTGTTACCATATTCTGAGATCAAGCTCAGAATCCCCCTCTGCCATCAGCATGGACAAAAGACAGAGCTGAGTTTAACCAGATTCTTCAAAATATACTTGATTTTAAAATTCTGCCCAATGAGGGTGTGGGCCTTACTTTGGTGAAAAATCCTTTCTCCCCTTCCTTCCACTGAAAACAAAATTACTCATGTCAGCATAGAGACTTGCTCAAGTCAGAGTGGATTCACTGAGTTTCAGAACCGGTATTAAGACTGGCAGAGCCTTGCACAGTCATATGAGAAACAAGGTGGCCAATTTTTAACATTTTTGTATGCAAAAGGGGTGCTGCACAGTCACTGGAGCCATACAGGTTTATGCAGGCATCTGACTGGGTTTTTTTGGGGTTTTTTATGGTATGAGTACAGTTACTACTATTACTAGAATTATTACCACAAATAATTTGTAGTAATAATCCTTCCAACCCACCTATTAGAAAAAAGCCCAAGAAATTCCTGGTACACTTTCCAATATTAACAAAAACATCATAAAGATAAAGAATGTCTGTGTTCCTATTCATACTTGAAAATTAAATATTTAACTGTTCAAAACTATTTCTGAAGAAGGGACACTATAATATTCTAGACCTTCACAAACATTTTGGTCAGTGTTTTTCAGCTGGGGTGGCCAGAGCTCAGGGCTTATGTTTTTTTCTGAGCAGTGCAGGTTCCTTAGCTGGACCTTTGCTTTCTGCTAGCATAAGGCAATGACATTCATCTCCGAAGATCACCCACAACCCATACTCAGCCAAGGAACTTTCTGTCTCTTCCATACAGCTGGAAGAAAGTTGGATGGGGCCTTTCTGCATTTCAGTGGTTCCCAGCTACTTTCCTAACCCAGGTGGTCTGGCAGCAGTGGCAGGTGATACAGCCAGCAGTTTTCTGACTGTTCTGTCCATAGCTGCGCAAACAGACTTTCTTCAGGCTGCTCCACAGCTGGATGGTCCTTTTACTCCTTCATGCTCATACTGACACTGGCTATATATCCTGCATAGGGCAGGCAGCTGATATGGTGAGTACTCATAGCGAGAGTGGTGTTAAGCTGATTTGATACATTAGCAGTTTTCAAACCCACATCCATTTTCCTCAAAGAGAATGTTGTACATTTGACTCAAAGTCTATTTTCAATATCATTTATAATCACGTGGAAAACCAAAACCTTTTCATGCAGGCATCTAAATAAAGGCACCCTCCCCTGCAAATATTAGTTTCGCTTTATTCTATACAAATAATTAGATTCTTATGGGAAACATATCTCTGTGGAGGATTTACACACACACACACACACACACACACACACACAGTCACATACACTTTTCATTTTTTATTACTTACTACTAAAGACTTAATTGTACGGTTCAGGATCTTTGCTGTGAAAGCACCCTTTGGTATCTGGGCATATTTCCTTTGGTACTCTAAAGATCAGTGAAATACCTACAACAGCCCAAAAATTGCACAAAATTCACCTTCAGTTTCCAATGTAGTATCAGAATTCTTGCTATATTCACTGAAGAGATAATCAAAGGTCACAAATTTAGATGCACTTGAGAACACATGAAGTTTTCTTTATCATAATAGATTTCCAAGTACTCCCAGTAATAGCAGAAATGCCATGTCATTTCAGACAAATGTTTTCACAGTGTTCTGCCCTTGTCACAATTAGTAGCTACTACCATTTTAACAGCTATTAGCAGTGGATACATGAATAATTCTACCAGCTAAAAAGTAATACTTTTAGTGGACAATTTTATAAAAATACAACAGCTATTTTGTTATGCTGGCATAGAACCATGTCGATTTGTATGTCTTCCTATATATGAAGCCATATCAGTTAATAACTACAAAGGATCCTGAGTCATACAAAGACTGATTAGAGATTCTACTCTCATCAAATCTCATAAAATGACACCTATTTCCATGTCCACACTGCATTCACATTTTATATGATCTCCTCTCACTAGAAAGGACAAAGTTAAACACTGGATTAGAAAATGCTGAAAAGTATGGAATATTTTGCTTCCTAATCACAATCGACATCATAAAAATGAAGATCATCTTTAGATATGGACAAGGAAAGAAAAGGACTGGTAAAAGAGAAAGAAAATCAATGTGATAAATAGATTTTTCTAAGCAGATTGTATTAGAACATTACATGACGAATCAACTATTTTTTAACATACAGCTGTGTGAAACTTCTTTAAAAAGCTTTCTAAAGACATATAATAAAATGCAGGGTGTTTGAATATTGCAGAAAACATTTATGGTTTTTTCAGATTTAATCCATTTAAATTTAATCCTGATTCAATGTGAAACAGCAAAATACAAAACATAAATAATAAAATAATAGAGAATTGTAATGGAAAGGCCAGTTCAACCTTAGAGCAATAATACTAACATTTTTAGAATACAACAATTATAAGCAACATATCAATAGGCATGTATAACATATACACTTGGGACTTGATATCTGTGGTAGACCAGTTGCTCAAGGCCACTAAAATATCAATTTACATCCAACACCAGCTAAATGTGCAAGAACTTCAATCCAAATGAGCAAGAGTGGAAATTTCTGTGTGCTGTGCAAAACACACAGGCTGTAATGAACTTTTGACTTTGGAATATACTGTTATCAGTAAAAAGACCAGAAACCTTTATGTGCATCTTGCAAGGTATGCGGTTTAATCTGTGGTTCTGGAAAAGAAAAGTCATCAAAGACAATACTGAATAAAACTGTAAAAGGACAGACCATTTCACACTCTTCTGTTCTCTGAAATCCTTCAAGCAATTCATATTTGTGGGCTTGGCTTTCTGCACACTCTTTGGATATCACAATTTTGGCCTTCATTACAGGGTAGAGGTTATATTAAATAGTATTTGGCTTGCTTTTTTATCATAAAAAAGTCTGCATGTGATTTTTCTCAGTAGAAATTAAAAATGTGACGCTACATACTGGCATTGAGGTTGAGTTTGGTCAACCGCATAAAATAATACTTTTCACTTTTAAATGCCTTTCATAAGAAGATATTCAAGTGCTTTGCTAACATTAGTCAAGCCTCACAACACCCCTGTGAGGTAGGTGAAACACAAAGGAGAGGAGGATTTCACTCAGCTTCGACATGATAATGTCTCTGGGCAGCAGGTTCAATAGCACTGTAACATAGCAAAAAAGGTTTAGGGCTTACTGTAAGGCAAAGAGTTAACAGTACAAGAGCACAGGATTCCTTCTTCTTTTGGTTACACATGAGTCAAGCTAATGTGCTACACAGCACCAAACAGCTGAACAAATGCCCAAACAAGGATTTCCTGCACTCAATCTACAAATGCCCTTGAAAAGTAAAGGGTACACAATGACAGGCACAAGATCCATACAATAGCTCAGTTATGGGATGGATCTGATAGTTTTTGAGGAGCAGAATACCTTGGGAATGAGAACCCAGGAAACAATAAAACAATGTCTCCATACAACTCTGAAAATATCTTGGGTTTGAAAGGTGCTTGGGTTTGGTTCTTTTCACACTAATATTTCAATTCACAACTTACTGAGGATAAGCAACTGCAAGTGTAAAGTGAGTTGGTAACTTCCATGCCTTGTGAGGGCAACAACCAGGTAGAATGGCTGCTCTCTACTTTGGTGGGCCATGTGTTCCCAATGTACACAGCCATGATGTGGTCAGATGGCTGGGGGAGGGTGGAACAGGATAAAGAAACACTGCCCCACATCTACATTCTACCTCTGAAGCCATAGCAATGTGACTCCTGAAAACTGTACTCTTGCGGCTTTTCCCTCCACAGTACAGACATGAGAGAGTATTTGCCCCCCACCCATTTTATACTCAGCATTTAGCTCCACAATGCACATAGTCATTGTACAATTCCACTGTGTCACTGATCCTTCAGATTAAAGATTGAGAAGAAACAAATATGATTAAGAAAAATGTCATTAATGAACAACAGCCTATGTGAAGTACAAGGGAACAGTAAAAAAACCATGTTCTTAGTATTAGTCAGTACAAATAAACACATGTACACCCCCCACTTTCTCCATACTTCACTTTTCAATGATGGCATAAACAGCACATTCCACATTTGCAAAAGTATTGCCCATATAGAGAATCTGAGCTGTCTATCATAATAAATCACTAGAGAGACTGGTCTACCACATGCAAGACAGCCCTCTTGGGTACTTTTAAGTCTTTGCATACAAGATATTCTCCTTTTTCTTAATTTCCATTTGAATCTTATGTTTATTGATAATACTTGTGCACCATAAGCTACAAAACTTACTACTGCACAAACTGGGTGACCTGGGTGATCCGTTGTGAGTATCAGTGCCTTGTAAAGTAGCTGAGAAGAGGTGGTTCATGGATTCTGTGACATCAGTGCAAAGCTCCTGCCCCAGCACACGTTCACAGATGAAACTACACTGTTCCACTGATCAGCAGTGAAAAAATGTATATGATTATAATGCAATGATGATGTCCATCCCATTTTCCTTCTCTAACCCTGCCCCTAGCACTTTTCTCTTTCTCTTCTCTCACTATTCTGCTTATTTAAATAGAGGAATATGGAGACTGCAGATACAACTGATAACTCAAAAAATGAGCTGGCATCTTTGCAATCATTAAGGGACAATTTGAGTGGTAGACAAACTGGCAGCAAGTGGGAAAGTTGATTTTACATCTCATACTGCACCAAGCTGGAAGCCTTCTGCATTTCCTTTTCTTTGCTTTCCTTTTGTTCATTGGAATAGTGATTGTCGTAGAGTCTTTGTGCTTTGTATAATGCCCAACTTTGATGTAACTGGAACTCACATACAAAATGTGGCTGTTATACATAAGCATGCTAAAATACAGGCAGAGACAGTACAAGCATGCAGAAAATAGTCTTTGAAGGATTTTTTGTTTGTTTTTTCCCCAACATATACATGCACCACTTAATATAATATTTGGTTGTGTACATTGAGGACTGGGTTTCACAAGCATTCATGATCTTCTCTTCTGAAACTCTTCTTGATAATTTCACAAGAGTTCAGTGAAAAAAGAAAAATCCACAACGAGAAAAACAGTAAAACAAAAACCTTATCCCTGCAATCTGATCTTGTCTTCATGATTTTCATGTTGAACACTTTTAAAATGTCTCCTCTTCCTCTTGCAGTAAGTCATGTTAAATGATTGGCTAAAAAGACCTATTACTGTGTCAAGGATTTTCTTAGCCACTGGAATAGTTCTTCCTTATAAAGCCTTTGCCACCGCACATTGGCTTCCACTGTTTCCACAGCGCGAGAGAAAGAGACAGCAGCTCCCCCTTCATAACTCTTTATAAAGTTCTTTAGCTGGAAATACAAGTTAACAGGTTAAATTTGCAGCAACTAAAGAAAGCAAGTATTTCCAGTGCACACAAATAATTCAGCCATTTAGGACAAACTTCCACAATCAATGTACAAGTAAATGTAGTATCAGGAAGAAAGATTTAATAGGAAATGTATTAAGACAGCAAACTGTCAATTAGAAGTGAAGCAATTGCTTCACATTGCACTGGAAGATACTGATATGTCAGTGCTGCATCACATTAATATAATTACCTCCTTCCCTCCTGCACTGAACTGCTGCACTGGGTAGATGGCTGCTCAAAACTTTTATTTGTACCTAAGAAACCAAACTGGGGGCACTGGAATTGCTTCTAATTAAGGTTTATATGCAAATATCAGCAGAAGGCAGCCCTGATGTCCTTTGGTTTTATCAAGCTTCAAAACACATTAATTTTATTTTGATGTGCGTTATGTAACACAGGTCAGCTGCTGAAAAAAGTAAGGGATGGTTACAGTGAGAAGAGAATGGTAAAATGCAAGTGGGCTTGCATTTGACAATCTTTGAATGCCTGAAACGTAATCCTTCCCTTATGAGAAAATTTCCATCTTTTTTTCTGCAGACTGAAAAGGCTCTCGCTCTGTTCTTGTGTATTTTCAAAGTAGAGCACCAGTACCTGGATTACTATAACCAATGGGGCTAGTGGGTTTTCAATTACTGTTGCTCTTTTCAAGTGAGAATGCCAAGGCTGATCTGCACAATAGATTGCAGGTTATGTTGACTTGTACAAAATTAGATGGTTTTAGCAACACTTATGAATAACTAGTTAATTTTTTTTTCCAGTGACACCAAATTCACCTTGGTTTCTAAATTCTGACTTCTAGCAACATCTCTGTGCCTGGGCTCAAAACTGAAAAGGTTGATTCTGCAACTGTCTTGTTCCCATCACAATTAAAAGCATGAAAGGGACCTGGAGAAACTATCAAAATCAGACCTTATGTGATCTCTGTACTTTTTATACCAAAATGTTTACAATATCAGTTTCTTTTAGGGAAGTATAACCAGGCACCTTACCAATCCTATCATGAAGTTGGAAACTGAGAGTACAAAAGGCTTCCTTGTGCAGGGCAGATACTCAAAGCTGACCAATAGTGTCATTCCCACCTGGGGGGAGGAAACCACCTGTGGCTCCTCCTTAAGCTACTGAGGCCACTGGACTTGAGTGCAGACAAATGGTTGGATCAAAATATCAGAGCACAATCAGAGTTCAAGTAATGGTGGCTGTACTGCTTAAAAATCACTATATCCATTTGGACCAGCATTGAGTAGATGCTAAACAGGGTGTAGCACAACTGCACAACTACCTCAGTCAGGACAGATGTTAAGTTAAAATGAGAAATCTTTCCCATCTAAATAAGAAGTACAAATTATTGTGGTGTCATTTGGCCAGCATATTCGATTAGCAGATTTTCTCACATGGAAAATGTATTTTCTTACAGTGAGAAAGAGAAAAACAGAGAACACATGGGCAGCTTCTACTTTCAACAATGATATTTTCAAGGACTGCCCTCTGCTTAGTATAAGCTAATTAGTATAAGCTAATTAGTATAAGCTAATAAGACAGAAACATCTCAGTTTCTCAACCAATAGTAAAGAGAAAAAGACAAACCTTCATATTCAGCCAAGCATGAAGAACTGCCTGCACAATCCCTCTCTTGACACCACCTCTACACACTTGTGTGCTTTTGTGATCTGCTCCTCATCCTTGTGCTGCCTAACAGATTGGTGCTGCACAGGCAGTTGGGCCTTCAACTGCAGCAGAGAAAACAGTTTCTGGACAACCGTATTATTGTTCCTACCCTGCTCCCTGCTTGCAATGAATACAGCCTCACATGATAAAAGTAATTTTAATATTACCTCTCTTAGTTCTCCTTCAGTATTGAGGAATTCCGTGACCCCACTGACAAGCTTTGAATTCATAAATAACGCTTCTCCATACCTGCAATGGCAAAAAGAAGATGCACAGAGAGTTACTGCAAGAGCCAGGTTAACTGAAAATTAGAAAGTAAACTTCTGTAATCGAGAAGGCATAGGACTGATTTTGAGAGATCAAGGGAATAGCATTGGAACTGGGTATTGGTATTTCAGGTTAAAAACCAGACTGAGACCTTCTTCTAGGCTGAAATGTTTGTAATAATTAAGTCAGATGCTATTAAGCAGAATGGATTTAACTGCAGGCACAGATGAGTGCTCCAGAGGAGGAGAGGACCAAACCACCTCCCATTTAATGAAACAGATGAGACTGAGAGGGGATCTCATGGCAGTCTACAACTTCCTCATGAGAGGAAGATGATGTACAGGCACTGATCTCTTCTCTGTGGTGACTACTAACAGGACCTGAGGGAATGGCCTGAAGTTGTGTCAGAGAAGGTTTAGGTTAGGTATTAGGAAAAGGTTCTTCACCCAGAGGGTGGCTGGGCACTGGAACAGACTCCCCAGGGAAGTAGTCACAGCATCAAGCCTGTCTGAGTTGAAGCAGTGTTTGGACAATGCTCTTGGGCACATGATGTGACTCTTGGGAATGGTGCTCTGCAGGGCCAGGAGTTGGACTCGATCCTTGTGGATCCCTTCCAACTCAGCTTATTCTGTGATTCTGTAAAATACAGCTCAAAATACAGGTGCCAATGAAGAAGCAGAGCAGCAACTATGGAGAATTATTCTGTGGAACCCTTGAAGCTGTACCATTAAATCAGACTTTTTGATGTGCTGTTGCCTTCTCTGCATTTTGTATTCATCCATCTCATCTACATTACAAATGGCCTCTCATAAAGTGAACTGAATCAAATTTTCTCGTTCCAGTACCTGATAATTAAAATAAATAATGCTGATAGGAATAATACTAAAATAATCCCCTGGGCCACAACATAGCATTTCAAAGGACCAACCTGGAATAAAAATTTGAAAGCTTGGGCAAGGAATATGTAAAGGATATGCAGAAGCAATCAGCAATGACCTTTGGCAGGTAGTTTCTTTGAAACTGGCCATTCAAATCTTCCTGTTCACTTGTTTTTCCACAAGTTTTTTTCAATCCTCCAAATGAATCACTACATCACTACTGACCAGATCGCTCCTAAGTTTTATATTTCATGTTGGAATAGTTTGTGGGATTTGTTGCTTTGGGGTTTAGGGTTTTTCACTCTCCAGCATGAAGAGTATAATTCCACTAAAAACCACAAGTAAAGTTAGATGTCATTCGGCATAGTAAAAGGCACTTGACAAATAGTTATCTTTATCTATATATCTGCATGTACGTCAAAAGCAGTATCTAGCTAATCTGAATATGACTGGTTTTAAGATAGGGAATCCAGATCTCCTCTCAGACATATATAAGTATTATCAATAGACTACTGAAATTATGTTCATCTGGGGGAACAATTCAATTCATTGTCCACTTTTACAGACTGATTTATAGACAGAGTTCAAAATTCAAAGTGAAACGAACTAGCACAGTCACAGCTTCCTGTTCTGCTTCTGTTAATCCCAAATTGATTACCCTTAAATGCTTAGGTACTCTAAGCCACAGCTCTTTCAAAGAGGAGAAAGAAAGAGAAGGAGAAGGACAGCCAAAGCAATACATATAGAAAGATGGGGAGGGACAAGAACTAGGATCTCTTTGAGAAGATTCTGTTTTAGGGAAGGTTTACTTTATTGCTTGTTATCTGGAGCTCTTGTGAGGAGAAACACTGTTAGAGGTATCAAAAATCCTACTCCCTGACCACTAATAAATGAATTATTCAAGGCTATTTCAGCAAGTATATCTCTTTTTCCCAAAATTTCAGTCACACTGGCATATACTGATATCCAGAAGCAAACTATGGGAAGCAGGGATTTCATGGTACTTTAAGCACATTTGGGCTTTCTAACAAAGCCCTTTTTTACTACAGTCTTGGACATAATTGACTGTTTGGAAAACTGGAAGCTCCTCTTCACGGGGTATTTTGACAAGGTTACCAATCCACTTTAGACAAGCAACCTCATAAAAACAGCTACAGGGATTTTATTTTTCTTACAGTCTACTGTAGCTACCACAGTGCAAACAAGAAGTAACAGAATTCCTTCCACTAAAAATGATACCTTCATGCATACCTGTGCTGATTACTGATCATTAGGTATACTTGGTAGAAAGTCAGTCATTTACAGCAATTTCTACAGAAGCTCTAATGGCAAAAAAGCTAGAAAAGTCACCTTCCAAAACAGTATTTTGCAGGTGTGAAACATGAGAAAAAATAGGAAAAGTGTTTGGTCTTACAAGTGTCAATCTTCTCACCCTTCACACAAAAGACAAGGGCACATGAGAACCAGGGCCTTACATGCCTGAACTGCCTGGAAATATTCTAGACACACATACTCTCCACTGCACCTTTCCTTCTGCGGATGTAAACCCTCCAGTGCCCCACATTTGTACAGGCTTTGCACTTGTGCAATCTCTAGAGGCAGCAGAGTCCATTTACTTTGGACAGATATAAATGCCTTCCCAAACACTGTCAAGTTCCCAAATGCTGACAAATGATTCAGCACTTGAGAATGAAGGAATTCTTATAGGCAGCTGATGTATTAAATTTTCACACACAGACACATGTGCTCACAGGATGAAAATGCTTTAGGAGACAAGGTAGTGCATGTTTAGATAACATGAAGTCAAGCATGGTATTTTCAATTCCGTTTTTCAGAGTTGTAGCAGTCTTAGTCCCACAGATTTCTTACTAAAGACTTGTTAGGCACCTCAATTTTTAAGTCACCTATGTAAATTATGAGAGTCACTTTGAAGACTTTATACATCAACAGTATGTTCTGGGCCATGAGAATATACGCATACAGTAAAAATGTGAAGGATTAACAATATTTTGTGGCAATTCTAACTCCTTGACATGCTATGTTTAAAAGTAAGAGGAAATAGAGTTATAATTTAATCCCCCTCAGCTATTTCACTTTACCATCTGAAACAACACCACTTTTTATACTAAATTAAATGGAAAATACCACTGAGATATTACCTTACTAAATTAATGTTTCAGACAAAGTATTTTAATTTTGAATCAAATTAAATAATAAATTATAATTGTAGAAAAATGATGCCTTGGGACAAAGTCTACTTGAATCATAGAATCCTAGAATGGTTGGGGTTGGAAATATCATCCAGTTCCAATCCCCCTGCTATGGGCAGGGACACCTTTCATTAGACCAGGTTGTCCAAAGTCCAATCCAACAACACCTCACTATCCTCACAGTAAAGCAATTCTTCCTATTATCTAATCTAAACCTGCCCTCCTTCAGTTTGTAGCCTTTTCCCCTTGTCTTAGTCACTACATGCGCTTGTAAAAAGTCCCTCTGCAGCTTTCCTGTAAGGACCATTTAGGTACTGGAAGGTGCTATAAGGTCTCCCCAGAGCCTTCTCTTCCTCAGGCTGTACATTCCCAACTCTCTCAGCCTGTTTTCATAGGTCAGATACTCCAGCGATCATATCACCTTTGTGATTGTCCTTGGCACTTGCTCCAAGAAGTGCATGTTCTTCTTGAACCATAATTCCACAATAAACCTTATATTTTAAAAATGCAGTAGTGTGGTGAGCTCAAATCAGAAGCCTAATCAGAATCATAGAACATTAAGGGAATGAACCTTAAAGATCATCCAAATCCAACCCCACCCCTCCATGCGCAGGATACCTCCTGCTAGACCAGGCTGCTCAAGGCCTTATCCAACCTGGCTTTGAACCCTGCCAAGGGATGGGGTATTCTCATCCCCCCTGGACAACCAGTTCCAGGGTCTCACCACCCTCACAGTTTCTTCCTAATAGCTAATTTATTTCTTCTGTTTGTACCCATTCCTCCTTGTCCTACCCCTATTGTCCTACAGTTCCTGATGAAGATTCCCCCTCTGGCTTTGTGGTAGGCCTCCTCCAGATACTGGACTATTGCTATTAGGTCTCCAAGGGACCTTCTCTTCTCTGGGCTGAACAGGATCAAGTTCCTCAGCCTGTCTTTGTAGGGGAGGTGCTCCAGTCCTCTTACCAACTTTATGGCCTTCCTCTGGACTTGCTGCAACAGTTCCATGTCCTTCATACTCTGGGGACACTTGAACAGCACACAGCACGGCAGGTGGGGTCTCACCTGAGCAAAGTGGAGGGGGAGAATCCCCTCCCTTGACCTGCTGACCATACTGCTTTTGATGCAGCCCAGGGTTGGCTTTCTGGGCTGTGAGTTCACATTGTCAGGTCATCTTGAGATTTTCATCAACCAACACCCCCAAGTCCTTCTCTGCAGGGCTGCTCTCAAATCACTTCTCTACCCAACCTGTGGGTGTGCCAGGGATCACCAAGACCCAGGTGTAAGACCTTGCATGCTATTGTGTCACCACTTCACTGAACAGTTAATCGGCAAGGTATTAATTAGACTGATTCTACTCTCTCAAAGTCAAATCTAAAATGTCCTAATCTATTATTACAAAACAACGTTATTTTCAATATATATAACACATATGTACAACACATAAGCTTGCATTAACTATTTCATTTCACTGCACTGAATCTTTTGATGATCAAAAGAAACTCAACCGGATGTCACGTTTAGAAAAATCAACTGCTACAACCTTTTTTGGTGGCTCTAACTTGTGTTTGGAGATCAAACTGAATGAAGGCAACACAAAGAGAGTGTCAAGCAAAAAGACAAACTCTCTGTTATTTTCATTTTAAAAAAGGACAATACAGGTCTTTAACGAGGCCTTACTGACTCTTACAAACTCAGATTACACAGTGATGCATCCCAAGCAAGTGAAATAAACACAATTCAAATTCTAGATGAAGTTAAGTTATTTTAAATATAACACCCAAAAGATTTGGCATGTAGCATAGTTTGTTAAATATTTTCTATTTGTCTACACTGCTTTACGTTGTCCACATCTAAAATCACTCGTGTTAGCCAGGTTGTCAGATAAACATACTTGTAAAACACAACATCACAACAGCATATGTGTTTGCAGCAATACAGATTGTGATGCCTTTATGTCTAAACTCTGGATAAATCCCTGGAGGAACCTGAAAAATTATTTGCTATCTGCATTGTGTAATGGTAACACCTATGCCACCCACTTTCTGTGTAAAAGTCCAGTTCCTGGAATAATCACATCAAAAGCAGAGAATTCTTAATTTTTGAACTCTTCAGCACTCTTAGAGCTTTTTTGGAAACAACTTCCAAAATGTATGCTCCTGCAATATAAATTTCCAAAACCAATTCCAGCTCAAATCTATTTTCTCAGATGAACGTCTTCTAAAATCTCACTATACTACTAAGTATTATCCAAAACAGCATGAACAATTTTCTTAATTTTTAGGAAAACTAAAACTCAGTGTCTGAGTTTCTTTGACCCTTACTTTGATGCTGTGAAACCAACAGGTAGTTTGCACCTGTATTTGTCGGGCACTGGGATTTAGTTGCTTAAATACAGCATCTTAAATATACCATTTCAAATATTCTGTGGTATGACAGTTGGCTCCTCACAACTATTAGAATAGAACAGATCTGCAATGCCTTTACTGCCAACACCAAAGGTGTGACCTGGCATGGGATGCCATAAAAACTTGGACACCTGCCTTTGAGAATCCAAAGCTCATCCGAGTTGTGGTCCTTCTTAATCTGTCAGTATCAGATGAGCTGCTGTGCAATCTTTCAGGCCCTGAGGCTGTCCCTAGAGAACTACAGAAATTTGTCATTCATTGAATTAAAATCAAAATCTTCATCAAAAAGGATTTTAAAATGTTGACTGGGCTTCAGAGTAGGAGCATGTAGCACTTGTTCAAGGAGAAAGAGAAACAGGTGTAAGGAGCAATCTTGTCTCCTTTCTGTTCATCTATTTTTAATTCAGTATGTTGCGCCTCTATTACTTGAAACTCACCTGAAACACAGAGTGGAAAGAAAGGGGATGACACTATATTAAGATCCTTTTGAAAATGGAAATGTTTCAAAATGTGCATTTTTTCCACGGTTGAAATAATATTTTTGAAAAGATTATTTTTTCTATCAGACTTTAAAGCAGAAAAATTCCTTTGGGAACCTCTGTTTCTTATCTTTGTAAAAATAGGACTGCAGCACATGACATATAGATAGAATTCATTATCATAAGCACAGACACAATACACTTATATATATACAGATGATTGCTAAGAGACAAATGTCTCTATGCGTGTGTGTGACAATCCAGGAATAAATGCATTTATGACTCATATGTAGGTATATCATGTTTAGAGATGTCTCTATTTATGGATTAAAAGAAAATGGACTTGATTCAGGAACTTACATAAATACACACCTATACAATACTTACACAAATTATATCAAGATAAGAAAATGAAAATAAATTAAGAATTTTTATCTTTACCTAGCATTTAGTATTTTCCATTTTTCTCTGAAAAATTTCCAAGCAAGATCCCTTCCATGTGGATTTCGAGCTACGTGGATTATCACATCAATTGCATCCTGATCCAGGACAACTTCTGAGTTGAGAGACAAATTCAAAAGTCTAGTGGGAAAAACATGAACATTTAGTTTCACAAAAATATTGTCTAACATCAGTCCATCCAAAAACTCTTGGAAAAAAAAGATCACTGCTGAATTGTTAAAGTCTTCAATGAGTTCAGTGGTTTATTTCTATGATTCCAAAGACTGGGCACATTTGTGAATCAGAAAAACCTTGATGTAAAAAGATTTCAATAAAAGACGAGTGCAATTTTACGTGTGCCCTTTTATAAAATCTATAATATCAGATTGGTCAAGACATGGTAAACAAAGGACATGGTAACAAACAATTACCAATAATTATTACAGGATTTTAAACATTTCCAATGAACAAAGGAAAATCTGGAACTGAAAAGTTAATATGCGTCAATTTTCATATGCATTAATGCAAAAGTGTAAGATGGTTTAAACAGACAGTAGGCCTGTACTCGAAAAGAAAATTTCTTTCCTTTAGATGAACGTTCAAGTGATGATCCATAACTGTTGAAGTGATTATTAGTAACATATTCAAACACAGAATATTTTTTACCTGTTGAGCAAGTTTCTGTCATCACTGCAAGTTAAGGCTTCTAATAGTATTTTCTTCTCGGACACTGCTGTGGTAGAATGAAATTTCATCCAAATGAACTCCCATACATCTTCATCCATCAGTGAAACTCCTGTACAGTACACAATGTCTCTCACATTGAGAGGGATTCTACAAGAGAAATCAGTATTAGAATTTTGGTAAACAAGCAGCCTCCTGATACTGGATACAAAGGAAGACCATTTATGAGACTTCAAAATTATTGTCCAACACGAACGGGATTTTTTTGAAAATTACATTTGCTTCTCTTTACTGCCACCAATATTTTCCAGGCCATCCTAATGAGCTTTCTAAAGGGTAACACATGCTTACCATTTTCTTCATAATGCTGTCAGGAGACTATAAAATATCGTCATGTAGTTCATCAACTCAAAATGCCACATAACCTTACAGGTAACATAAGCTCTCCAAATTAGTACAGGATCTTATCACTCTGTTGCAGGGCTTATGCCAAATCTGCTCTTCTTGTCCTTTGCACTGTTTTATAACAGGACCTGAGCAGCCAGAAATTCCTCCTTGCTTGTACGGGAAAGTGCTTCATCTTCATACAGTAACACACAAGTAAGAAAGGATGTGCTGTGACAATGATACTTAAACATGATACTGTCAGGAGTGAAGAAAACAGACAGATGTGGGGGGGTTTTTTTCAGCATATAATACCAGTACAAAGCCAGCTGTGCCATAGGATGGTTGAGAACTGTGATTACTGCCAAATTAATATCAACTCAAACTACAGTTAAATTACCAAATTCAGACCTAGAGCATATACAGTATGTCATATGTACAGTTTTTGTCTAAAAAGGTCTCAGCTGGGCTTTCAATTCCCTACCTTGCTTATGTTTCCTATATAGGCATAGAAGCTGAAACATTTGTACCATTGTTGCATTAATTCAGGTAGGTACTGTGGGTTGGAAGGACTGTCACTCTGCGTTTGGCTAGTACAGACACAGCAGCAGATGTACGTACAAGTGGATGTCTAACCACAGAATGGACAGCACTCCTCACTTCAAAAATTTACAGTAAAACATATCAATTAAATGGGCTTTCCCAGCTAATCCATTTTTTACATTCTAAGGGCCAACAACAGCAATTTTAGCAGCAATGTAGTCAGTAAGCACAGGATCATCCCATCTCTGGGAAGGAAGGAGATCTGAAGACAAGTGATGGAGCTGATGCCATGGCCATAGCCTAGATGTCACCATTTTCGTTGCTAAGAAAACTCGACTGCCACAAAATCAGTAGTAGTATACTGGCAGTGCTGCAGCAGATCTGATCAATATCATCCAATCAACTGCTGCAGGGAAGATTTTAAGTCTGTACCTATAAGCTAAGTAATTAGGACAATGTGAAAAAAAAATCAGCCCCTACAAACCAAGACATTGAACACAAATACTGCTTTTAAAAGGCTTATCTTCAGAAACTACAAAATGTACAGCTATGAAACACTTCTGCTGTGAGAGGCCTGTAATGAGCACTGTAGACAGGGGAGCTCCTCTTGTGGAAAGGGAAGTTGCTTATGAAAATGCAAATATCCCCAAAGTAATTTCTCTTTAACTATTGCCCCTACAGAGAGTCCTCTAATAAAATTTTTTCCATTTGTGGGGATTTTTGTTTTCTCACTTGTCCAGTCATTTTGGGCACATATTCTATCATTATCTAAATATCTGAAATCTCTGCAATCTACAGGTTTCTTAGTATTACAGGTTCCTGGAAAATTGCAGTTCCAAGGCACTAGATTAGCACGTGGATGTTTGCCCCTTGTATTAACCGAATCAAGTGGATAAAATTACCATTATTTTGGTACTGCTTGGGTTGTAGCACTGCAGAACCCATCCTGTTGTTAGCATCTGTGCCTTCAAGGCTGCTCTCATTTTTAAAGAGCTAATATGATTGATGGATACTTCAGAAGAATAAAAATAAACATTTAAGAGCATCACTTTAAATGGCTTTAATTTGAATACTGATCCAATTTATTTAACTTTATTTTTCTTGCATTAGAGATATGATGGTGAGAATGAAATATGTAGCTAGCTGAGATCATTTAAAAATTAAACATTTTAGGAGTAAAAGTTAAAAATTAAACAGTTATGAAAAAAAATTAATTAAAATCGTGCTGTGCTTTTACAGGGATTTCTTTTTTTCCAGAGTGAATTATAAAGCTCTGTAATGAGCTAAGAATAATGTTCTAGGTTATAATTAATTGCTACATATTTGTTCCTCATTAAAGTATGTTCTAACAATTGAAGATACACTTATAAAATTGGACCATCATTATTTATCTTCCGGGGAAATTGTGTTCTAATTTTTTAAAATGTAAATGCACAGAGTTTACACAGTTCTTTGATTAAGCAACAAGTTTCAACACCATTTAGGGTACTATTTGACAAAGAAAATTAATCAGGAATATTATTCTTATTTTTGCAACTATTTAAAATTTAACTTAAGCCTATTTTTCTTGATGACTATATTTATAATCTTGTTTAATAGGTTACAAGGCTCAGATAGGAAACAAGAATGAAGTATCAGTACTTTGTTGGCAGATCTGTAATAAAGATTCTGTTATAAAGAAGAGCACCATACAGCTTATGTTTAAAAACTTCAATCCCAAATTTTATACTCCCATTCTCTCATATAAACTCCAGGAGTCATGCTGCTGGCACCATTGTGCAGAAAGAGGAAGGGATGATCCTCTGCCATGGCACATACCCAGTAGTCTAAAAAGAGAGAGCAGATCTTCCCCTTGAAAACTGAGGCACAGAGCTGTGATGGGCTTGACATTCAGGCACCTATCCCATCTCGAATTCAGGGGACATTAACTGAGCATGTGGCTACTCAAGGTGTCTGGGGCAAAGCTATGCACAGTCCCTGTCCTGTGCTCCCAAGTTTCAGGCAGCACATGGATCTGACAGAGGCAGGCAAAGAATACATCATCCCTCGAGTGATGGTTACTGCTATTGCTCCTTTCCATTCCTGTTGCAGATCCCCCACAAGTGAACATTCAACCAGCATAGTCAAGCTCTTCAACACTGATTTTTAATGTCTGAATGATGAGTTAAGTACTTCTTTGTGGCACTGATCCCTGAGTAGATAGATTTGACTTTGTCCATTCTGGACAGTTTTTGCAACAGAAAAATGGTCATTTCTGATCAGCTGTTTTGCAAAATTGTGGAGACATCATCCCTGAATGAGAAAATTGGAGACTATTCTATCTAAATTCTAAGGATTTCAAATTAATTACTGGTAATCCACAATCACTACATATAAGGTCATTTTACTGCAGTGACACACAGAAGTCAGAAGGTAAAAACACTGCCTGAACCAGCAGCAGCATAATGCCCAGTTTTATCTTCTACAAGATGAAGTCCTCTCTCTATTTAGACCTAGATGGTCTTTCAGAGTGCTGAGTCCTTGATTAACTCATGCACTCAACAGTGTTGCATTCCTCCTTAAGTTTTATTGAGTTGTGTGCAAGATTCTACTCAAACGTTGTAACAACCTATTAATTAGTACATCACTTCAGCAACATTGGCTCACATTAGCTGGCAAAATTCCAGAAACATTTCAAAATGCATGAAGAGCTATGCCTGATTTTTTTCAGTAATTAAAACTTCTACAGGTTGCAAACACAGAAGGGATTCACTGTATTTTTTCACTTTATTTTTATTTATCAGACACTCATGTGTGAAAAAAAATCAAAACAATTCTCATTTTTCCATGTGTGCTGCTAACAATTTACAAAAATAGCTGCTAGGCATCAATCCCTTGAAAGAACCCAGTGCCTCTTCCAAGAAACTAACAAAAGTAATTAACATGTTGGCCATGTTCTCACAAATATTTGTGTAGGCGGTTAAACTTAAGTACATTTCTAAGCAGTTGCAAGGCAGTAGCACTACTGTGACCATGTGAAAGAAAAAGAAAAATAGCTTGTTTGATCTTCTTTTGATCTTCTATCACCTAAGACAGACTTCACTGAAATTACTTTATTTAATAAAACGTAATTTGTTGTTTACAACTCCCTCAGATCTATGGAGAGTTTTGTTTAAAGACATGCAACCCACTCCTATACATGCCTGCTATTGTTTTTCTGGTGGCATTTCCACTGAGTTGTCAAACATGCAGCCAAGTAAGCATACTGCCAACTCAGGCAGGTGGATGGACATAAATCCATTATTCCTTGTAGAGGAAACACAAAATCTGCATGAACAAGTGTGGAGGTTCACGACTCACAAATTTGCCTTGTTGGTTATCACTGTCCTTCAAACTCTGTGATGGAAGACATTTATTTCATTATTTATGCCTTTCTTAAGATGATAAAGAATCAACTAATGTTCCTAACCATCACAGCAGCATGACAGAAGTGAAATGGCAAACAGAAGTCACTGAAAAAGCCCATATCTACATTATTACACTTTAAAAGATTAGATGAGATTACTTAGTATTAGTGTGCAGAGAGGTAAGGTCCTGATTTCATTACTTAGTAACCAAAAGTCATTTATTTGTAATGCAAACAACGCACAAATGTGTTCTGACTTGAAACCCACAGACATAACAGGAAAGTTCATCTCTTATTCTCTTTTCCGTGATTTCTGGCCTGTAGCAGGGCATCTTCCCCCCCCACAAGAGCTTATCTGTTGCTTATTACAGTCAGATAACTGAAACACGAATAGCTGTGTTGTAGTGAGTTCTTTTGGCACCATAGGGTTAACACTCATCTGGCATCTCCCACCTGCCAATAAACACCTTAATGTTGATGTGAGATCTGGAAGAAAAGCCAGATTTCTCACTGACAGACACTTCACTTTACAAACTATAAAAACTACACAAAATTCTCACAAAGGAAAAATCCTCCACACATTCCATGGAAATGTGTGGAGTTTTTCCCATGAGTAGGGATGCTTGCTTCCTGATTATGCCCACAGAGATTAAGTGAAGGAATCTGTGTACATTGTCATCATTTTGATGGTAAGTTACTTTTGACTCATAATCAATATTATTTCTTTTGCTAGCTTTAATATAGGTACCTTCATGTTGTGCACAGGCTTATGTCATGCTGTAATCTACTAGTAGTTCTTTTTAGTTTTACACTGTGTAGTAAGTAACTCTGATTAAGATCTTTTGTCGGTTATCTCCTGCCTGTTTAATGAATAATTCATTTTATTAAAATAGACCTGATCTGCCATCCTTAGTACTTGCGGGCCAGAATGACTTCTTAAATTGAAACTATTGCCAAAATCTGAGGCTAAGACAGGACCTGTCTGAAGCTCCCACTGGTCCTGTGACATGGCCCCACCTCAGAATTCCAAAATTTCTCACAACAATCTTGATGATTAGACCAGAACAGTTTTAAAATATCTATATTTGCATTCAGAATCGTCTATCAGTCTCTACTTCTCCTTACTCACAAAGACAGACAAATGCAAACTTCATTAACCCATGGGTTACAGAATAGATGCTGGCTTAGCCTAATTCAGTGCAGCAGCCTGCATTGCCCATTGCAAACATCATCAAAACTGATCCGACTGCTTGGGTCAGAAGATTAATAGTAGAAATAGTAAAAACTGCATTAAAGCTAAAATCACCCCAAATTTATATGGCATCAGCATCAGTGAAATGCATTTACTCTAAGTTTTCTAGGGGTATTAAGGCAATTAATTAAGGTACTTTGTCTCCATGTAAAAGACAGCAATAAATAGCAATGGTTACGTTTCTAAAGTAGTTAACAATAACAGCGAAAGAAAGTGGCTATGACTAGCTGGGACCTTCCAACAGGACCAGTAACACCTCACAGAACATCTGCACATAACTGTGTCTCATGCAATACTATCATCTCCCACTGTTCAGTGCTGCATGTCAGCAGAAGAACAGCATCACCACAGCTCCACTAACAGAATTAGAATACAAGTACTCCTTTTTCTGCTGAAGGCAAAAGCAGCTGTCTCAAATCAAAGCAGCTCTCTCACATATTCACATTTACATCATCCTGTTTAACTTGCCCAAGCAAGCATACCTCCACAGGCAACTTTGCCAGCAGAAACGTATACGTGGCAATCTGTAGCTGATATATGGCAAGAGTAGCTGGAAGGTAACTGTGCCTGCACCCACAGAGATGGGTCATGCTCATGTCTATGGGTAAGTTATGCTTCGAGTCATCGTGGTGTGTATTTGAATATTACCCCTTGTTATCGTCTGTCAGGAGTTTACATATTGCAGCTCTCCATGCATCCTTTCCTGAACTTCAGAAATACATGTTTACTCAACTTATCCAAGGTAAGAAGTCTGAAAATGCTAATCCTCTTAGAAACATGTTTTTCTTTCAGAATAGATGCAGTGAAGGTTAAAGGGGTTAACAAGGCTGATTATTAAGCTCAGACAGGCATTGAATGGTAATTTTGTTAATTTTTTAGGCTGAACTGCAATGCTGTTATATCTAAGGAGTGTGAATAATGTATTTCTTCACACATGAAAGCTTCACAGTGATGAGCTCAGTTAAATGAAGGTAGAAGCAAACATCTTTATTTTCAGCCAACAGTAGGTTCTCTTGTACAACATTCTGCTGTTGACTGAATCCCAGTAACTTTATGTTCTCAAACTACAAGGGAAATTTCAACATGGTTGTATGTTTTCTACTCTGTTTGTATTCTTCTGAACATTAACATGACAGTTTCAAGGGTTTCCATTGTTCCAGTACAGGAGTAGCATATATCCCAATTTAAGAGAGTGAAAATGACTGTTTTAATATCACCATCAAATCAGAAGTAAATACAGCCCTTCAATAAATCAGCCATTTAAAAAAGTGTAAAATTACTTAAATTCATTGATTAAAACACTGCAAGACCTGCTTTGAGGTCTAACCTCAGATCCTCAATACAAAGAAATAAGGACCTTTTTTTAACAACTGCAAGGATTAAAGTATATCAATTCCTAAACCAGCAAAACAAGATGTCTCCTTAAAGTCTCTTCTGCTTCTAATGCTATGTGTTTGGTTTGCTCCTTGTACAAACAAATTTCTTTCTCAGCTATGCTTCCTTTTTTTTCCATTGCATTTTGCCTTGAAAAAGTAGTCATGAGCAATACCACCAAAAGCCCCTTGCACACTAAGTGTTTCTGGTATTTCAGATACTGAAGCCCTTTTCCTGCAGATGAATGCTCTCTCATCTTAAGAGTGGAGTGCTGTATCATTTCTCTTGCTAATGAAATAAATTCCAGTGGCTGAGCTGAAACTAGGGAAGGAAAGTGTGTTGCAGCATCTTAATACTGTCCCAAGCACCTCATAGACGGGTCATTCAGGCTTGCTTTCTGCATTGGCAGATACAGGGCCGAGGGACAGCAAACTGAAAGCACAGCAAACTGCTGGAACCTCAGCACTACTGTTTGAAATGGTGTTGAAGAGCAGCTTCTCTGCCAACTGTGCTGGAAAAGGAGCAGTCCTTTTTCCTGTTTAATCACAATATTGAAAGGCGTCTTTTGCAAGGACCCCAATACTCTATGATTGCCATTTATGTATTCATTTGATATAGGTATCTTTCCTACTACCTGTAGTGCTGAACTCTAAGAGGCTCCACTCACACTTCAGAATCTCATGTAAGAGGCTCTTCACAGCAAAGTGGCTGCTGCTAGCTGCATTTTTAGAGGCCCCTAAATACCCCTGTAGGAAGTGTAACTCTGAGCGTCTGATTCTGCCCTATGAGCCAGGCATCCAAAACCAAAGCAATACCTAAGTCACTTTAGAAATTCGAGTCTTCACAGCCTCTCAGCTGACTTCCACTTTCATGCATAGAGGCTAGTGTTGTAGATCATATATAAATTGGGTTTTTTCACTAATTCCAGAAGAAAATCTGCAGCTCTATAGCTGGAAATCTAATGGCTTTTTCAAACAGTACTGGAGGACCTCTGGCCTTGTGCTAAGAATGAGCATTATTTTACCTGGTGAACGGCAAATTATTTGCACAATAAAGAGTATATAATTACAAAATATGGACAGTATCTGTTATCATGATAACTTCCCTTTCTTATTGTGAAGAGAAGATGGTAATTCATTTCTGAACCTACCAGATTAAATGTAATTACTAAAAAACACAGCAATTGTAAGCATATGCCAGTAAAACAGAGTTAGATGTTACTGTACTACCTGACACTTTATCAAAAATTAAATATTACAAGTAAAACACAAAATACATTTCAAAAGAACATCTAAAAAGTCATAGATTAAAAATGTGGCTAAAAAAGTTATGAATGTTAGCATTTCTTCAGTATTATTAATAGCACATTTTCTGTTATAGTTATTTCAACTTTAACTGCAGTAACTGCCAGGGAATCAAAAACCTCTCTTATATGATTTACTGACCATGCACTTATGTGATACTTAATATCACATTTTAATTTAATACTGACTTAATTTTCAGTTGATTAAAATCTTGAGATACAAACCTAATTCCACTGTCTCTGCTGCATTGAAAAATTTGTGCCATCTTCCAGAATAGAGTTTTTGGGAGGGGATGGGTGGAAATGATGCAAATTAGCCTTTATATATAGATATAATTTGAGTGTTGTTGTGACAGTAAAAATAAAGTATCTCTGAGCTCTCTGGAACTGTTTTTGTGCTCTGGCTATGCAAATCCACCAAAACCAGGCTCTCTTCAATCATCAATTACATGGTTCTGTTGCAGAAGAGGGAATGGCAAACCCAAGAACATTTACAGTAATTACTGATAAGGAATGGAATAGGCAAGGATACGTAGAGTTTCTGTATCTGACATCAACTTTTCTCACCAGTTGTCAGAGAAGTCTGGAGAAAGAGGAACAGCATGAGTTTCTCCTCCTTTGTGAGGAAACAAACTCAGGGAATTTTACAGGTTCTGAGGAGGCTGTTTGCAGCAAATTCACAAACAGCTCTTAAGGACATCAAACGGAGCAAAACACTTGATTGATGAGGAAGAATACAAAATGGCACCTCTTAGATGTGGTCTCTGCATATATCTTGTACTTATCTGCTTGCCCTTTGCACTTGAGCTAGTTATTGTCTCTGAAGTGCTAAAAGAGGCAGCAGCACGACTCAAACACCATGCTAATTAAATTCTGATTGTGGAATCATCAGTTTCTTGGTAAAAAAGCAGGAAAAAGAGCCCTTGCCTTAATTTCAGGTTTCAGTCTGAATTAGCTTAAACTGAGTAAAGGTGCTATGGGGTAACTCTGATTCAACAGGATCTGAACATTCTTAAGAGAACACTGACATAGCCTACAAATGCTGTTACTGTGAAACAAAAGCTAATTTTATGTTTACTGAGCTGCTATTACTAGTAGTCTTTGTAATGTTGTTTCAATGTAAGTAGATAGGAAATTAGTTTTGCTCATGTACTAGTTACATTCAGGATGTGAGACTGCTCTGAAAAAACCGGGAAATTCTGGAGCGCGGGACTGAACAAATCCTACAATCTTAAAAAATAAATAAAAGTGTGTATCTTCTTTGCCAGTTGTGACCCCATTTATCAGCTGACTGTCAATCTCTACTCTGTTATTACATTATTTGCTGCAGCCATTTTTCAAAACTGTGCACTTCCTCTGAGAAACACATTGCTTTAACTTAGTAGCTATTCTCTTCTGTCCTGCTGAGGTGCTTTTATCATAATACTCATCATATGCTGGCAACAACAATCTTCTGCTACCAAAAATGGCCCATTGAAAGGCTAAGATGAATCTTCAGACAACTCCTTAAATTTATTCCTTTTCTCTCTTGCTACTGTTAGTAAAGCAATAAGCTTGTGTTTTGTTATGTCTTTTTTTTCTGATGCTTCCTTTCTTAATCCTATTGGAAAGAAACAGGCAGGTAGCTTTGCAGTGCGACAGCTTTTTTAACACTGAATAATCTACTTCTGTGCATGCTAATAGGTAATGCTAGGTTTGATTAACTAATTTTGCAAATGAATATCTAAGTAAATTACTTTTGCAGACTGTTTCCAATGATTCTTTCTCTTTAATTGCATCTTTGAATAGCTTCATACTGATTGTTGCTGCTTATGATAAGAATTTATATAAAACCCTGGGGTTTATATTTCATAGTAAATATATTTGGTATCACCTTATACAAGAAAACCCTCCACCTCACACACATCTTACTTAAAGGTACGCAGTCATAGTTTCAAGCTAATTTTTTTTCAGAAGTTTCCAAAGTCATATAGGAATGTAATTTCTCTTCATGGCTGGTTTTAAAAGACACTTGGATACTTGTAACTGGATATGCCTGTAAAGGATTTTTAAAGATTACAAAGACAGACAGAGATAAATTAATTGCAAACAAACACCACTAAGTCTAAGAAATCTCTGAAAAAATCCTGCTTGTTTGTATGGCTAGAGAGATCTGATCCTTTTGCCGAGCTAATACAAGACTGAGACTAAAAATGAGAAACCTTTTCTCTAATCTTTTTGGTTTGTATTTGAAAGTAAAATATTCTCTTTTAAACTAAAGTATTGTGCCATGTACAAATGTTTACAGTGCAAATACTTCACGTAATCAGAAAATCCTCTATTCTTTCTAAAGAAGTTGTGGTCTTAACCTATACTCTGCACTCATCTCATTATCCATAGATCTCTACATACTTAAATATTTGAAATTTCATTTATTTCATACTTCTTAGATGCTTGCCTTTAAAAGATAAACTTCATACAATATCCATGCCCCTTGCTCCTTTGCCTCAGCTGAATAAACCTGTGTCTTGACAGCCCAGCTTACATATTCGCTGTCAAACCACTACAGTGCTGCTAATGCTCAAGGCATCACCTCTAATATTATCGGCTCTCTGAAACTTTACACGAGCTTGTCCATGTGTTCCTGAATCACATTAATTTTCAAGTCTTCACCCTTAAATACCTTGCAACATGTCCCTCCAAGACATTTCCTTCCTTACTTCTCAGTCCTCCCGTCTCTAACCTCTCTCACTTCTTTAAATGTTTAGCACCTTCTGCTCTCTTACCCCGGACACAAGTTTCATGTTTGTCTGACAACATGGTGTTCACTCATCTTTCTTTAAATCCATCCTTAAAACACATCTTCTCATCTTCTAGCATAGAATTATCCAAGAGTAATTTATCAGGAGTGGGCAGAATCCCCTCCACCCACTCATATATGCAAAGTCAAATAATTCATTCTGAAAACCCACAGACATTTTTTAATGACAGCCAGCAACCTCTGCCTCCTCCTGTAAAAAAACCCTTTGGAAAAGAGGGCAGGGAGAAAAGGAAGAGCTGTACAGCCTCTAAATACGAGAAATGTGAGATACACATTTCAGCTCCACTTACCGGTTCCTATTGCTAGAAATCCAGTCAGAGATTAACGTTGCAGCCTGCTGGTGACAGTGTTTGTTCCCAAAGCTGCAGGCCAACATGATGACTTCCCGACGCAACTCTCTGTCCAAATTAAAGAAAGCAATAAGGCTGAATTAACAAATGTGTTTGAATGTTTACAAAAAAATGCTTCTTATAACAGTGACAGCAACCAATAGTTGGGCAACATACCAGAGACAATCTGGCTTTAAATCTCAGTGCCAGTTTAATGCCTGCAACAGCTAAAGAAAGGTCATGGATCAAAACCAGCCCCCATTTACACTTAGGCACTCTTCCCAACCTCTGTGGTCACATGAGTACAAGTTCTTAGAAACCCAGTGTAGTCAGATATTAAGTTAGGGCTTAGGAAATCATGTTCTCCCAATTTAAGAAAGAAGAACTCATCTCACAGCATCTTTCTGCTCTCTTTGCAGCCCAGAAAGGAAAAAAACAGAAGAGTGACAGAGCTAAGGAATTATGACTGATTTATGCTAATTTATATAATTATACTTCACACATAAACAATAAAAAAGTAAGTATAACAGTACTCATGTTGGTATGATGCTTGGACAAGTGATTTGTTTAAATTGTTTGTTGGCCATCCAAGCTTCAGATACATTGATGCCACTTGTCTTAATATATACTCCTGAGGAGAAAAAGAAAAGCATATTTAATGTTAAAAATAATTTATTTTACTTGAAATTGAAATATTGCTGACTAGTGAGGTTTAGTCTCTCTTTTTACCCTCAAATAATGTCCAATTCCAAGAACTTAGCAAAGCTACTTGTCCACTTATAATCTTCCTTCACTGCTATAGTACGAAGCAATCTCTAGAGAAGCTACTTGATTAGATGCCTAGTATAAGACAATTCATTCTTATAAAATGAATTTGAAAAGTTTATTGAATGCTACTTTGAACTCACAATGCACAGCTGAAAAATTACAAGAGTGTCAATAGCTTAATTTCTACTTTGTGGCCAATTTTGGCTACACTGTGCATGTCCACTTTTAAAAAAACATTGTTTTAATATCCATAGCCATGGCAAAAAACATTATGTGGGTAGAGTCAATTGACTACAGAATACATAACAATGTGTCTGCAAATAAGCCTTGTACACTTAATGACACCATGCTTTAAGTTTAGGCTCCTGGTGTGCTTAAGGAACAAAACAAGCACAAGGTATATTTTAGTGACTTCTACTTTTTACACAGAGGACATATTTACATATTCTGACCAGTTTTGAAGAAAACCACTGTCATTGTATTCAGCATAATCTTTTTCCAGTGGAATTCACCAATTTGAAAAAGAGAAATGAGATATACAGAACTGCATAGGAGAGCATCTATTTTATTATTACAGATGCATAGGCATGTATATATGTCAACACAATGGAAGATTCATACTGCAGCTTTCTCTAGCACATACGTTATTCTGTGACTAAAAAGACTTTTTATTTTCTCTGCTATCACCTTGGCTTTCAAAACTCCCATCAGCAGTGATAAAACACAACCAGCTGTGAATTTTATCAGTTTTATTTATTAAAATTGTGTTTTCTTTATACAGCCATGTTTAAAAGTGAAATAGCAATGGCAGACTCCTAATGATTTTTCTTCGCAGTTAACAACAGACTAAATATGCAAATTATTTCAACTGCATTTTACATTTTGGCTCTGGTTTCCATGTAGGACTTAGAATATGTTCTATAAAAAAAATTTTCCATGTCATCAGGTAACTATCTATATATGTATGTGTGCGTGTGTGTGTTTGCACGCGTGTATATCTATATATCTATAAACTTCTACATATATATACACAATCACCTCTAACTTTCTCTTCTCTGACCATGGTGTGTATGGTCACATACACACAAACAAATATACGAAGAAAAAAGCATCCTTAGGCATTTCAGGCTTTAAAAAGCTCCTTCATTTGAAGGCTTTACAACATCACATAAAGTTACCATACGACGGCCATTGAAAATATGTAGACTGCATAAAATACATAGTGAATAAAAACCCCAAGAGTTTGTAATTGTCACTGGCTGCCGTCAAATCCTGTGTATTTCATAAACCATGCTTCAGTGTAGCTACAGGTAAATGTTAAAATATTTGGCATGTCTATCTTAATTATCTACTGCGAGCTAATACTGTTGTCCCTTTGGACACAATTATGAATGGGCTTTTGACTCAACGGTGATCTTATTCTTGTTAATTAAGGTAATTGCATTGAATTCACTATGGATTTTGGGATGAAATATTGACTACAAATCTTTGCTTCAGTTGCATGTATTCTGTTCAGTTGTGTCTATATTTCCTGTTCTTGCTGATCCTGGGCACCTACCTAAGTATCACCATGGGGCTCCCCAAAAGAGAAAATCTGGAAATAGAATACTCTGAGTCTTTTAAGTGAAATACTTTAATTGTCATAACATTTTACATGAGGGATAATTACCTTTCCTTCTTCTAGTCATATATGCCTCAAACAACAGTTATCACTGTTCAAATGCAAATGAACCAAAGCTTGATAATTGCTATGTTTAAATAAAGTGTAATTGGGAAGGAAGTTATTATCCCTAGGTCATTTACAGTAGATGACTGGGGAACAGTTCAAATCTTGGCAATAATATGAGAGAGCAAAAGAAAGAAAGGGAGGTAAGGACAGACAGATGGAGATAGAAAGGAAAAACCAGAGGAAGAAAGAGAAAGACTGTATCTCTTACATTGAAGATACTGTAGCTTTCTGTACGGTCCAGCAATTTATCTAGAGGATAAAGAGCTCGGCTGGCAGCATGCCAAGGCAGAAAATCTTTTTCCTCTGAAAGGTACCTCATAATCTCCAAAGGAATATTCTGAGGCAAATAACCAGCTCTGCACAATAAAAGAAGTTAGTATTAAATCGGTTTTCAGAAGATATTCATGATGGGGCATAAACAACTTCTTTTTTTCCCAAATGAAATTAAAATGCAGAAAAACATTATAAACTCGTCGCACTTTAATGACGTAAAAATCAACCTTATAAAAAACCAGCAACTTGCAGTCGCTCTCAACACACAGAAGCACACTGACTTGATGAAGGCATGAACATACATGAAAAAAAATCAGACAAGCTATCTCTACTTTGAACAGATTCCTGTGGCTATGAAACACACGAATGAAGAAGTAACTGCCTTTAAGGAAAAAAAAAATATCCAAAACAAAAGTAAGGTGTTGCTTTGCTGATTTTTAACACAGAAAGCTGTCTGCATAAAATCAACAACCCAAGGCACTTTGCTTGAGAAAACATTTCTACTGACCATCAGCAATTGAAAAAAACTAGTGCTGAAGAAGAAGCTTTAGTTTTACAGTAATTGTCCTCACTCTTTTCTCACTTCTTTAGAACTGCCTTGTCTTCTACACACCTTAAGCCACTTTGGAAGGACTTATCCAGTGACATCACTTTGGTTCTGAATTTTCCATCACATAAAATATTGCACATAAATTATGGATTTTTTCAGGTGTTTATAAATCAACCAGCTAAAATTTTGTCCCATTTTTCTCAGTCATAAAAGACCTCCCCCTGCATGACAAAGAGTATGTGGGGGGGTACAGGAACAGTTCTTAAATAATAGCATTACACGTAAAATGCAATACAAATACAAGCACTTGAAAGTTACTTTAAAAACCAAATACAGAAAATTCCAAGCTTTAGCTTTTGCTTTCACTTTCGTTTTCAGAATAGCAATTTTTCTTAACTATCCAGATTACAGAAACAAAGTGCAACTCTGTGGTTGTGAACTTTCCAGAAACACATAGTCTACTCTTCTCCTGATGCAGGTGTTCAAATCTGAAAGGAGTTAACTATCTGCCTAGAGAGGAGATAATGATTCTCTTTTTCATTAAACAGTTAAAATCAGCAAGGAAGATTCCACAAAGTTCAATTTAATAGGCCACAGTATGACATAGCTTCATAGACTAGTTTTTCTCCTTCATTGCAAATATTACTTTAATTTCCATCAGTGTGGAAGAAAGCAAACATATAGCAAACAAATAAAATTACACACATTAGTACAGAAATTAACCATTGTTTACCATATGTTAATATAAATTTTTATCTCTGCTGTAATAACATGTAAAAACTGCCTCCTTGCTTGAAATAGTTTCTTTCCTTGCAATGTGCACCACATCTTGCAGGCCTTCATTTTTTACACTCTCTATTGGAAGAATTACACTCTGTTCCCTTCATGTTCTCAGGAAAGAAGTGAGTTCATGTAACAGATTTCAAAAGTATCTATCCCACCCTCCAGACTGCTTCATGTCATTTTTGTCCACATTTTATCAGCTGTGCTTTCAACTTTGGTTCCAGCACATACTCAAGCACGAAAAATAAGGTCACACGGGGAGCCCACTGTGCCAACTGAGCAGATATGAAATGAAAGTGGTAAAGCTTTTAGAGTAGGCAGTGGACAAAGTCCAATGCATCTAAAGACAGAAGGTTACACCATTTTATAGATCTTGTATCTGAAGAAGCAGAGTATCATTAAGATGAGTTCTATGTCTTAATACTTTGTAGAAAATTTCTAAATGTAATTAATGGAGCCAGAAGCATGCTGGACAGACTGCAGATAAAAATCTTGGAGATAATTTAGCAAAGAGGTAAACTAGCTTAAAATTGCATATACATCATTAGTTTCTAATAGAATTTGAGATTATTTTTACTGATAATTTGATTGATATGAAAAACTGTAGAGTAAGGAACAAGAGGAATAGCTCTAGGAAGCATGCTGCTTAAGGAATAAACAGATTAATGTTAATTATATCTGCACTAATGGACATTTAAGTTCATGGTTTGAAATTAAATCTCCCTATACTAAGTGCAAAAAGGAAATCAACACTGAAAAATAAACAGATTATTTCTTTTTAAGCTTAACTTCTCCATAAAGAGAGATAAGAAGTAAATTTAGAGATCAATCTTATTCCTGAGCTCAGAGCTTTCTGATGAGTTTCAAAATCATGGTTCTTGGATGATGATACTCATTTGTTCTGTTCACAACAGCTGTTATTCTAATCACTCACTGATTCTAACTTCCAAATTTATCAGACTATTCAATTATGCCTGCCTCACCCCCTGACTCTCACTTTTCCTATTGTTTCCCTAAGAGTATTGTGGATTTTACACACACAGATGGTGGCAAAATCATATTTTTTCCTGTTTACTCCTGACCCTCCTTCACTTTCTGGGTATGACCCCAGAAGAGCTTATGCCCAGTATCATTGGAATCACCCCCTCAACCACACATCAACCAATCCATCCCAAGAGAAAGTAAGGGGATGAAGGGAGATGAAGGATTCTTGGGGATGAAGGGAGATTCTTATTATTATATAAATTACAACAAGTTTATCACTTCAGATCATGATTTAGAGGAAAAGTGGTTATGGCTGCTACAATTAATGTTAAATTCTTCTCAGCACATGCTGGGCAGTACAGATGCTAAGATGAATCTCTGAGAGAACTTAAGCAGAGTTATAACTCAAATACTCTGTTCTGAGTATCTCTGTGAACTCTGTTGGAGAAACACAGATCTGTGAAAATGTTGAACAGAAATATTTCACAATTACAACAATAATAAGAAAACTGAAAGTATCCTTTTTGATGGGACTAAAAGTCTCATCAAAAGCAAAACTGTAAAATAATTTCCCTTCCATATAATTGCCTAGAAATGTTCACTCAAAGGTACTACAGAGTGTAAATTTAGTACATACTTTACACCTGCAGCTTGACTTATTACTCGCTCTTTCAAGAAAGTCACTGGAAGGTCAGTGACAGAAATCCTTATTTTTCTTGTGTCTTTTTAGCCCTCAATCATATTGCTATCTTTAAGTCCAGCAAAATTACTATCAGATATTGCCTGTCAAAGTCCAAATGCATGAGAGTCAGGGCTAAGAGACAAGGTTCTTTTCTAGCCAAGCCATCTTGGAGGAAAATTGAAATATTGTCTGTCACTAGGGGAAGAACTGATTATGAACTATACTGAAACCAGGTAACAAGCATAAACACCACAGAAATATTGTGATGTCTGATCTTACGTCTAGCCTGAAACAGGCGCAGTTTTCTCTAGGTATGTCTCCGGTAGCTACCTGAGAATTTTAGCAAGCATGTATCTCTTCCTTAAAAAAATCCACAGAGGAACCTGGGACAGTTTTGGCAAGTATCGTAATAGAGAAAATAGTTAAATCAAATGGTGTTGATACCGAAACAGTGGCTGAAAGCATACTGATGTTCAGGTAAAACATTTCTCAAGGGCAAGGTTAAAAAGTTTACAAAACTTCAGCCATAGTATCTAGAATTAAAGAGCCTTAAGAACTCATCTAGTGTCCTCCCTACCCAAAGCAGATTCATACCAGTGCCATTCTTGACAGAAATTTGTTTTGTTTATATAGGCCTCTACCAATGGATATCCAAAGAACACTACTATTTCTGTACTGCTCTGCCAAGAGGAGATAAGAATATCATAGCTCTGATCTTTTGCCCTGTAAATATTCATAGAACAATATTTCTATTTCCAACAGATCAATTTCATGTTATATATGAAATAATCTGTTGTTTATATATCTTCAGTATAAACTACAAAAAGCAGACATCCCTCTTTATAGTATTTCAGATTAGGGAGTTTTGATTTGACATCACAGGTCATACAGAAAGCAGCCTAGACTTAAAACAGCCTCTACAAGCCTTCTCTAAGCCAACTTTCCCTATACTGAGTTATTTGAAATATATGACTACAAAAGCAAAATTTAACCAAAGAGATCACATTTGAGATGCTTCATTGCTTTATCAATTTTTATGTAACTGTCCTAACTCATCCATAACCCATAACAGTTTACCACCATGACAATCATTCTGCAGCCACCATTACACACGAGAGCATGTGTTAGAAACACAGTATCACATGAGTTACGTCTTATTACCTATGTTCCTGATTTCACAGTGGCCTGTCAAACTGAAGAGAACAGGAGAACAGGAACATGGACTGGCAAAAAGATCTGGTTTAGTTATTAGACAAACTACCTCTAGACAAACATCCTGGTTCAGCAGATTTTTCATGCCGAAGGAGACTGCTGACAAACTGCATTGAAAATGTGATGTATCATTTTTATGAAAGGACAGAGGTGGAAAAAGATTTTCCAGAAGTTATATATAAGTATTATGTGGTTTATGATATCATATCATATAATAACATAAGCACCAATGCTTAGCAAGGTACTATCCTCCTTACACTGAAGAAGTTGCTACAGTGTCCATTACTACAGAGAAAAGAGGCCATGAACAGAAAAAGAAAGTACTGAACACGGTAATGAAATATCCCTCACAGAGAATTCCCAATAAAAATCTCATGGCAATCAAAAATAATATTTAAATTACATGAGATTTTAATGAGTCAGATAAAAGCAGAAGATCTAGATTATATTATGAAACATCAGTGTGTATTCAACAGCATTCTGACCTTGATTTGTTCTTTACACTGAGCCACTGAACTTATGGACAGATCCCAGCACATTCATTTTCCCCTTAGGGACAAAGTACCAAATGGTAGTGTAATTGCCAAGGGAAAATTATTACTCTGTTCTGAATTATTTCTATCATAAATCCAGCACTAGTCAAGCAGACTCTGTCACAAAAACGACAGGGCTGCTGTACAGTGATGAGAGTCCCCCATACAAGGGCACCATAAATCCTTTAGTCCCACCGCCCAACAAAGACATTTTAAGTCATGTGTTTAAATCAAAATTAGAAAATCCAAGCTGGCAGCAAACTGGTCTGCATTATAGAAACAATGGAAATGAGGTGATTTACTTGCTGCTGGTTTAAAATTCACCCTGCCTCATCTGTTTCTTAGAAATGTGTAAAACATGACTAGCTTTTTGTCTGGGTAATTTTGAAGGAGTAAAACGGAGCTCTTCAGAACACAGATGTGCAACTCAGATTAACATCAGTTCTGGTTCTGGGTATGTGCAATATATGAATAATTAGACTATACTCATTAACTGCTAGAGACAGTTTAAAGTAAGTTAGGATTCTTAACAATTGATTCATTCTTTACCTTAACAGTCAAGTGTGTGGATTAGAATAACTCACAGAGAAATTTGGCACCAATGAACATCCACATATAACTATATCTGCCTTTTTCATTTTTTCAGGACCTATCAAGAACTAGTGTCTCTACCAGTGTATTCAGGATATTCTTTCCCACAGTGCTTTAACAGAAATTCCTTGATAGCCGAATAAAAACACGTATGTTGAACCCTGACATGTCAAAAAAGCTCTGGGCAAGGTGACCTATACAACTGGGAAATTA
Organism: Phainopepla nitens; assembly: GCA_013400175.1. Lineage (NCBI taxonomy): Eukaryota > Metazoa > Chordata > Aves > Passeriformes > Bombycillidae > Phainopepla > Phainopepla nitens. The sequence goes on from VXBQ01005192.1 coordinate 243,233, forward strand.
ACTCTTGTAATCACAGATTTCCCCCTTCAACTCCTGCAAGGCTAGAAGTCAAAGATTAGAAACTTAAGATGACTGACATCCATGTTCAACCACAGAAGCTGCAGAAAGAATGTTTTCTCATAGCAAACTATACGGACAATCTGTAAAAAAGGCCCTGTGATCTCCAAAATCGAAGAATAATCTACATTATCCTTCCCTCTCAGAACTGAGCTGAAGTTATAAAAGGACCATGTAAGGACGACTTTTCTAAGATGCCAGTGACTTGATGGAGGCATTATGATCTGTACCAGCTATGGACTTCCACATAAACAGGAGAGGAATGCATATCTGCTCTTTGATGAATACAGCAAGTTTTGGCTTACAAGATCATTTTAAGAACTACAGTTAATTAGCATTCAATCTCTCCAACATTAAAAGATTCAGAGAGTAAGACAGTTTTAAGTGAAGCCTGCTTCTTATTACATTGTCTTATATGCAAAATATTTAAGGACTCTTCAAGTGACATTCAACTCTACACAAGAGCATTTGAATCATCCTACAAAGAATAGTTCAAATTCAATGCAATTATCAGAGTATTATGCAGCTTAAATTATCTTCCACAGTTTTAGAGATGTCACATAAGCAAAGATTAATACTAATTTGAATTACCCCTGTTGAAAACAGAAGAAAACTTCAAATCTAAACCCCTCTATGCTTGTAAAATAAACTCCTTCAAACTGTAGATCAGAATCTCTCCTTTCCTCTTCTTCCCCATATGAAAAAAATGAATTAAAAAGGAGAAATACAAGAAGAAAAAGAATAATCTTATTGCTAAAAATTAAGGCTCTACAGTAAAGTATGTCATGTCATTTCATCATCATGAAACCACCATTTTTGGGAGGTAGGTAATTCAGAGAGTTAAATTAAGTAAAGAAATTTGAATGTATTTCAGGGGCTAATAGACATCAATTTAAGATTACTCAATTATTTTAAGTGTTATTTATTTTCTTTCTTGGTGATTTTTGTTGGGAACGGTAGAATGAAACAGCTCTTCTATTCATTAAGTTGTCAACAGGTGATGGTATCTATGAGAGCATGTTTGAGCAAATCAAAATTGAGTTAGTTTATTATTATGCACAATACTTTTTCATCACTCCCTGTCTACCTGGTCTAATGTTTATAATTTGCATATCAGTCAGCCAAGTGAAATATGTGTTTAAAAGCTAGAAATTCATATGGATAGCACAGGATTCTGATCCTGAGAACACACACATACAATCCAAATTTTGTTTGCCGGAATATCCATAGAATTGGATATTCCTTTTCTAAAGGCAATTCTCAATAAACATATTTATAATAAAAAGATTCTCTGAAATTCTCTTAAACCCTCACCTCTTATCTCCACTTTGCAGAGAGGAAGAAGATGCAAACAATTTAAATTATTTTACTGAGATCACCTTGGAAGGATGCAGCAGAAGCAGCATCCCAGGTTTCTTCAGTCCTTGTGCCTTAGTCATAACACAGTCTTTCCTGTCAGTTATTGCTTGATTTCTGGGTAGAGGAAAACACATTGCTAGCCAGATAGGAAGGAGCTAATCTGTTGTAACACTCCAGCAGACAGAGCATACATGCACAAAGTCTAGACCTCCCCTAGACCACAATCCTGGACAACAGCAATCAGATAAGCTCAAAAGTAGGATCGTTTCCAAGAAGCAATGGTGCAGTCAGGTCAAACCAGCAGGCAGAGCAGTGGCCAGCCTGTGATAGCAGACTTCCTTCTTTATGCTAGTGAGGCATCAGTATTGTCTTTTATAACTAGAAAAGTTGGTTTATGCCTTCATTCGTATACCCTTTGCTCATGTTAGGAAAGTCAAGATGTTTAGAGCAGCAACTCCAGCTTCTCAGAGTGCCTTGTTTTTGCTACCTTAACCAATTACGTTGGTTAAGGTAGCAAAAGGATCTTTTGCTCTCCACATTAGTCCTGTCAGACCCACAGAAAGGAAAGTAATTGGGTACTGGGGTAAGGGGTCAAAAAAACTGCTTGTTTTGAGAGGACAGTTGAGGGAAGTAGAGACTAGGGCTGATCAGGCAGCTCTGGAGAAGAAAAAGGCCTATGTAAATGAGATGAAGTCCCAGGGAATGGATGTATGCTTGCTGTGAGAGGATAGGGTCTCCAAAGAATCCCACAGGTTTCGAGGCAGTACAAAGACTTCCCCCTGCCCCACCAACACAGATTCCTCAAGCCGTATTTGCAGCTCTTAGCTCTATCTCCAGTACTTGAAGTTGCAAAGAAGCCTTCAGTAAGCTCCACTCATGAACTCCTCACCTTGTTTAACCTCAAACTCAAGTATTTCTTGAAGCATAATTCAGACCTGGTTCAATTAATGCTCCCCAAACAAATTTCAGAGACTGTTCCCTTCCCCTCTCATTACACAGCAGCCCCTGGAAGCTGCACTGCAACAAGGATATATCCATACTTCAGAGACCAGCTGACTTCAGAGACCAGTTTGAACTCTGAGACTAAGACTATGTGGTAAAAACACAATGAGTTAACAACCATTAGCTAAAAATAGAGTTAACGAAGTTTACAGGATAAAACAATTACTGCTATAATTAGTAAGAAGTACCAGACATAATTTAAGCAAATTTAACTGTGATATGACTAGACCAGGACCCTCTCTCTGCACTAAACACTTTGCAGTCAGATCCAAAGGGTTGGTATTTAGTACATGCTGGAGTCTTCAACTTCTTCCCTGACTCTCAGCAGTATTTCTATCTTTCAAGACTCTCTCACAGCACCAACACTTCCCTGGAATGTGTTGTGCAATTTGCTTTACTGCCTTTAGCTATGTAACAGGGTCAGATGCACAAGAGATACATACTATAAAAGCAGAATTGACTTCTAGTGTGCTTAGTTGCAGGAATTGCTTAGATTCCTCTTGTTACAAACACATGCAAATGTTAGCTGAAATATGTTTGTCCACATAAAGCAGATATCAATGCTGTGATATGTCACAGAACACAGGGACGGATGTACAGTATATGGAATGAATGATGGCTATGTTAAAATAATTGTAACCTTCTATTTTCTCTAAAAAAGGCACAGCTACTTTGGCCCATTGAGAGAGTATTTATGTCAAAACAAACCAAACAACTTCTATAGGAAACCATATCTAAATCAATTCCTAGTGAACCATCACCAAAATTTGCCTGACAGTGAATGGGAGTTACTATGGCATCTGCTGAAATAATTCAAATGAGGCCTCATTTATTAAAACAGTAAATCTATACCACTATTAATCAAGCGTGATACAAAGTATTGATCTAATACTCACTCCCTAGCTGGTACTCAGAGGCACTAATTAAGGGAGCTGCAAAACATCTTGTTTTCCTCTGAATTGAACTATTAGAAAACACAATCAGGAGTAAAGATGAAGGCTAGAGTAAAACTGCAGTTTACTAATTTAAAGGGATCCTATATGACTGATTCTGAATAGCCCAACAAAATAAAGTCGACAACCCTGAATGTGGCTGTTGAAATTTTGAAAGATTCTGAAGTACATTTATTGCGCTGAGAATTTGTATCTTTGTCATCGACTTATTATTCCAGATCCAGCATTTCACATGGGCCCTCAAATACCATGACTTCTCCTGACATTACACTGAACAGGACTTGAAGTAACACAAACAAGTGGAACATGGAACCAATTGGTCCACATACGTTGGAAGACTTCAAATGCTACAAGAAATAAAATCTTAATCTCTGTGAAGGAAAACAGCAATGAAGATCATTTCAACTCCATAGTTTAGTTTTGCTATGCATGTTTTCCACCAGACATTTCAAGAAAACATTTTTCCAACTCAGCAGCAATAACTGTGGATTTTATATGGAAGTATATGAACTATAGTTACAAAATGATTCTCTATTTCCAGAAATAAGAACAGCCAATCATTTTGCGCGGTGGTGCTGCCTCAGGTAGCTGAATGGCTAAAATGTTTCTTGCTTCAGTGTCAAGACTCCACAGCCAGGAATTAATTTTTTAAGAAACAATAAAATAGGGGGTTCTAAAGACATGATTTTCCAGATCCAAAAGGCTACACTTGATTAAGCAAGACTTACACTTACTTTTTAAATTTCTCTCCACCAGTTGGTGAGAAAGTGACCTGGAGTCAGAATTAGCTTACTTCAGTATTTTACTTCTGGAATCAATCTTGGACACAAGATTGATTCCAGAAATGCAACAGTTGTTAAAGATAAATTTGTGTAAAGGAATATAATTTGGATTTGTATTTTGAAAAGTAGGTTGGTACAGCCTTTTCCCTTGCCCTCAGACTTGGGTTTTATAGAGCCAGCAGAATTCACAGCTTAGAAAGAAACAACCCACAAATAATTTTTTAACAGCACGAAAACAAGCATTATAACTCAACATCCTGGTTTTGGTCTGGTGTAGGAAATTCTGATAAACACTTATGAAGGCCATCTACAGCATGGAAGTCACTTAGTTCACAGAAAATTTTGAAGGTATACGTTTTTCTTGTTGCTCATTTCTGACTTCTCCATATTTGTAAAGCCTACAGGGTCAAGCTTCATTTGAAGAGACCACAGCTAAATCTGCTCCTAAACTGTGTGTGGAAATGGACAGCACTCCAACACAGTCATCCATTCTTGGGCCCTAAGAACAAATACCAACAACACCTCTTCATGCTTTCTCATTCAGTGCTTACAGAACTATTTTAGATGACAGTAAAAGAGATATTCACAGTCACATCTGATTCAACACTGATTAACACCAAACATAAACCAGACCTATTTCTTTCACATAATACTAGATTAGTCAACCACTTTAATAAGGGAAATGTTTTATGAAGATTTAGAGCCCATCAAGGAAGAACCAGGGGTGACACATCACTCTCAATACTAAGTGAGTAATTTATCTTATGTGGTTAAGTGGTTTTGAGAGGTCAGGTGCATGTTTCTCTCCATTAACTGTCAGTGCACTACAAGGTGAGAATGTGAGATTTACAGGTCTACATTTGGGATGCCTAACATAAATTGGGAGGCATATCACCTCACATACTCACTAACTGACCCCTTATCCCAAGGAAAGAGAAAGATGTGAGAAGTTGACAACGTTACTCACACCCTTATGAAACAGTACAACCTTTGTTACTTATTCTGACACTGCTTATTAGGACTACCTCATCTGCCCTCTGCTCTATTTAAGCTTAGATGAGGACCACAGTTCTGTTTGTCTTCTCGTGGCTTCTGGGCTTTCTCAGTCAATGTTTACCAGTATCATTTACTAGAATATTTTTAAATATTTTAAATATTTTTAAATTCTACTGAAACTTCATACAGACCAAAAGATAAAGAATCTTCAAGAAGACAGGGAGTATCAAGGTGCTAATCTTGCTCAAGAACATGGGACATGAATTGCCATAAGCTATGTTCTGTCAAGGCTATAGCTTTTCAGATCTTAAGAGTATAAGCATGCCAAGAATTACACTTAAAAATCTGAAAAACAAACAAGTTGTAACTTTCTTTTGTCATTATTATTCCACTCAACTCTCCCTGATGAATGTTATATTAACCAAGATACAGCAAGAAGGAAGATGGAGGAATGTATTTCCATATAAAATGGACCAAAAAAAAAAAAATTAAAAGCTATAGAGGTTAAAATATTCCTTGATAGCATCAATTCATTTATGTTATTTATTTTCAAAAAATCACTATGCTGGACAGTAAAACGATAATAAACATTTCAGAGGAATGAAATCAAACATACCTTTGAAAAAATAAAATATGCCATTCTGAAACAATTTATATGAGCATGTTCTTTTTTCTCCAGATCTAAGTATTATTAACTTTTGCTATAGAGAAGAGCTGCACTCATTCCACAAACAAAATCAATTAGCAGTATAATGACGTAGAAATAATCACATTAGGACAGACAATATTATAATAGTGGAAAAATTGAGTCAGAACCCTTTGGCATTATCAGTATCAAATTCAAGAGTACACTAGGAAGTACTTCAGAAGTTTCTAAGGAAGATCAAGCGTTTTGAAGAAATACAGTCTCCACGGTACAGTAAAAAGAACTATTTACAATAGAAGTAATTCTTGAAAGGACCAGCATGAATTTAAGAAATTATGTTTTAATTTTTGCATTATTTTAGCACTGAAAATAATAGCTAGGGATTAGAATAAAATATGTATTCCACAGTTCTCTTCCCTCTCTCAAAACATGCATGTTTATAGTTGTAGACAAGAAGGTAGCACATCACTGCAACTAGGGACCAAAACTGAGGACTGAATGACTGTTAAAAACAGCCAGTTTTCTCAGAAATCAGATCTAAACTACCAATTACTACTTCTATGTCAAGTCAGTACGGTTATTCACCTTCTCACACGTCACAGTCAGAGACAAGTGTAAGTGTTTAATCTGCCCATCACATAATGTCAAATGGGCAGGAAGAAACGTTCGCTGTGCATCGGACACAAGGCTGAACCAGCACAGCACCCATGAGGCAGATGACACCCAACTATGGCACTGCTCCAAAAGAAAGTGGAGCAACTTTCTGCACTGCGCCTGGCAGCCAAGGGAGGGAAAGTGAAGCTGCTTTTAGGCTGATAGTGGCCTTTTGAACAGTGACGTTTTCAGAAAATTGAAAGAGTCTGTGTTATTCTGATAGCCCTCAGAGCTTGTTTTAGGAACACTGCTGTGTCACATCAAAGCACCAGACACAGCAGGAGAGACTGCACCACACTGCAGTATCAGAGTTCAATTCCCATTGCCTGTCCCAGCAAGAGGTTTTCTAACTGCTTTCTTATTCCAAGAAGCTCTGATGCCTTAACATCAAGGCCAGCCCTCAATACACTGCTAAGAGTCTCTTAATGCCTCCCTAGTCCTATTCATCATAAAGGAACACAGCAAGTATTAGGCCTATTCCTGGTAATTTTTTTTGTCTGGGAGAAGGCAAATGAAAATAAAACATACCAAGCTTTTTCTAAAAAGTTGCCGTATTGTCAGCCAGCCAATCAGAATAACTTCAGCATCACTATAATTGTTTGAGGTTTTTTTTTTTTAAATAGGAAGATGATAGATAATAATGTAACAAAGATCAACAAGTACACCCTACAGTGCAAGTTTAGCCAGGTCCACATATCTTACTGCTACTCTTGAATGACAGACCATAAATCTACTGTTTGCAAACAGATCCTTCCTCAACCAGACGGGCTTGTAAGGTACAAGGTAACACTACCGACAGGACTCTGGAAACAGGAGTCTAGCTACATATCCCTACTGGAGGAATATTTCCTCTTAAGTGATATCCATGTATGCACATGTGTCTAGACATACATTTATAGCTGCACTACCTTTTTCCACAGTGCAGTTTATAATGTGCAATCTTGTGAATGACTTCAGAATGCTCTAGTGTAGTTACCTCTAAAAAAGGTGCTAGATCTAGTATCTCCAAGTATCCCCATAAAAGTACTACAGAAAATTAGTGGGGAATGCATTACTCATCTAATCTTTTGAGTGGTTTTTAGGCAGATGAAACTTGGCCAGACAATGCAGGTTGGGTTTTTAATCAAGACCTCACCTTAATACTCTAAGAATAAGACATCCTAGAGCACTGGCTCAATACTGACTCACCTACAAAAACTGGCTTAAGATACAGCTTTTTTCAGGATCTAGACTTTCAGGCAAGTCAAGCCACATCTGATTGCATTCAGTGCATAGGAAAAGAATGTGACATACTGGTTCTATGTAACCGCACACTTCTCTGAGGTGTCAAAATCAAATAAAATTGGAACAGATTATGACTTCACTCAACATTTGGCAGTTACCTACTCCTTCACTACTACATCTCTGGACTGTTAAGTAAGGGCTAATCACTATGTCAGCAGCAGGAACAGAGTAGTAGTGCACACAACTGTGTTTTACTGCAGTGATGCTAGAACATCACTGAGCTGTGACACTGTGAGTGAAGCCCAAGTACCTCCAGTGGTCATTTGTAGTTAAAGGTAAAGACAGGAGTATCAGGAATTCTTTACATGCTACCTTTGACATGACAGTGCAAGTAAAATCACATTATTTGCAATTTTGCAATTACATCTATAATTATGCAATTAAAATCCTAACTAATGCTATTTTACACCTCATATACTATGAGGTACCCATGCACCTCAAATCTAAAGGTTACAAATGTTCCACTATTTTCCTCTCATTTTACACTTTCACTATCAACATATTGGATTTCAAAACAAGGACTAATTTGTTGCCTCCATTTGTAAAGAAGGCAATACCAAACCAGCACTGTATGTGTTAATTATTAACTCTCATCACAATAAAACACAAAATGTTGCATAAATTCCAGAAATGCTCAATGGAACTGCTTTTCCATTATGTTTGAAAAGCACCACAGAGGAAAGAAAGAGTCTCTTCTAGCAGATTATAAGAAAAGAAAGATACTGGAAAAATTATATAATAGTACAAGTTAGGGCAAAAAAATTACTGATGCCCGAAGGTGCCTTCCATCTCAGATTACATACAGCACAAGGATTAGTGGTAAAAGAAAGGAGAGGTGGGACAACTGGGAGAAACAGAAGAAAAAACCCTCAGTCATTAGAGAAGGAGGAAAGAGATTATTTATCTGCAAAGTGTTAAACTGAACTTGCTGCAAAAGGGATCAAATCTCTTCAGACTCGGAAATATCCTACGGCAATTATTGATCAAAAGTAGTGAATGTGCTTCAGACCATGTTTATGTGCCATACAAAAAAAAAAAAGCAGGGGAGGGGAACAAAAGTGTGTTTAAAACACAACTTTGAAACACACTCAACTGCTGAGTTAACAGTTGCATGAGTTATTGCAGCATGTGTATGAGGATAGATGATCTTCAGGAAAACATACCTGGCTAGATTGAATGCATCATCAATCAAGCCTGCTCGATTACTGACAGAGATAACCTGTGAGGGGCAAGCACAAAAATTGAACCATTTAGGGTTATGAAACAGTGGAAGTTCATCTATGAAAGCAGATTTTAGGGATGAGAAGAGGAGCTTACCTCATGGTTTCTGGTTAGTTGATTAATTAGCAGCCTCCAGTTCCTAATATCATAATTAACTCTAAAGTAGCCAGTCTGGTTGATGTTCCCCAGCAACCAACTTGCCTCTTCCAAAGCAGGAATTCTGTGGTGTTCTGGAAACAAAGAAGAAGACAGGAAGGGGTCTTAGTTTTAAATTTAAACATTCTAAAGGTGCATCTGTTACATTTTCTCCTTCTTTAAATATATGTGAAGGCAGAAAAATTAATTCAAAGACTAAAAAAAATCCTGTGTTTGATGAATAATTTCCTTTATCTGTTCTGATGTAGAGAGATGCCAACTGACATTCCCATGGGGACTTTTTACCCACACAGAACATCAAGTGTGCTATTTCTTTCCTGGCAAATATTATTTTTATGAGAGGTACCCACTTTAAGTCTGGTACCCTTATTGTACCCATGCTTAAATAGTTTTCTACAATTGTAACTCCAGAAATTCAATGGATGTGTTGTAGAAAGAAGAGTAAACCTGTGATTAAAAAAATTGATTCTTAAGTGTTTCTGCATGTATTTGATTAGGTTTTTACACTGGATATTAAATTGAAGTGCTTCCAGTTGTACAGCTTCTAGCTACTAAGCACTGAAAGCCTCCTCTTTAGAGCAAGACCAATTAACCTTATATCACCCAACCTGTTCTTCATCTTTCCACTTGTTTTAATCACTTAAGGGCTGAAAGTCTAAATTCATTACCGTTTTTGTGCAGTAAGGCACTCCACAACTATTTGCAGGAATAGGGATTTAAAACTGCCAACAACAAAAATGCTGTGACTCCCAACATGCACTTCTTTTTTATCAAGGCACAAAGCATCAGGCTTCAACACCTCTAGAAGAAGTCTTCAATCTAGTAAATTATTTTGACAAAACTAACCATGAACGAGAACTCATTAAAAATTCAGAAACACTTTTTTAACCAATAAAATTAGTTTGTACATTGTTGAAGGAATAATATTCTCATTCATTCTTAAAAATAAAAAGGAAATACATAAAATTTGTTATAAATGTAATTCCATTAGGGAATTGTTTGGTATGTTTGAATTCCTGGAGGTAGCAAATGGGAAAAAAGTTAGCAGTATGGTCTTTACAATTCACACACATACTGTCCAGTACATTGGCTTACTAAAGAAATTTATTTGTTTCAGTATTTCTTATAAAAAAACCAATTTCTGAGGAAATAATAGTTAACTAGGGGTCCAGAGAAAAGTTGTGCTTTTTCCTTGATGAACAGCAAACCCACAAATAACTACTACTTTAAGGTGCAGTAAGTACAAAGATCAGCAAGACCTGAATCTTAAAAACACATTATTATATGTTTAAATTGATGGACCTGCATTATGCACATGGATTCTGATAAAAAAACAGCAGGACTAAAACTTCTCCTAGGTAGTCCTGAAACCATTAAAATCTCTGAAAAATACACTTATTAAAAATATTAAGCCCAGAATAATTCAGTTGTTGCCTGTTCAATTCAATTGCTATTGCTCTTTTATCTGTGGTAATGCACCAAGCAGACACATTCTTTAGGATCCAACATATCCTGCAGAAATAGGACGGAGAAAATCTGAATTGAGTCCTACAACTCTGTGGACTTCCCAGGTGTTCATACTGTCAAAGCACCTAAGCTGCTTTTGCCACACATTTTGATTTGGAACAAGGCTAGAACACTTGAGTGTCCTTTCTTCCACAAGGGGCTGTACAGATCAGTCCTAAGCAAACTCTCTTAGACTTGCTCCCCTGTTTTCAACGGGTCCATGTCAGAATCAGCCCGTTGCTCCATCCTATTTAGAGAAGACTTGAATCCTGTTCCTTTGTAACCTTATACCACCTCAATGCAGTACAGCTTTCTGCCCATGCTCTTTGGTTGCAAACTAACCTCTATATGCCACCAGTCCTGAAAGCAGCTACTTGTAACTGGTTAATCTTAGCACCTCTACAATGCTACCTAAAAGCATACAAAGCATCAGCACACATTAAACAATATCTGGGTAAATAAATAATTAACTGGAAATTTTCAAAATCATATGTAATTAAAAAATACATAGATCTTTTCTTTGACTATTTGTCTCACATTTTCACCTCCGAAGTGAGGAAATTACTTACGCTTCAACAGAGTAATGAATGATAGTTGTCAGTCAAATATGACAAGTTCAGAATAAGCTATTTCACACATAACAGCTGTGCAACACTCCCAGTACATATCGCTATAAAGGAGGAGAGTATCTTTCCAAAGTACAATGGCATTATTGCTGTTTTGGTCAGTTTAAATACAACCATAACCTCTTGCTAATATTTTTCAATAAGACCACTCATATACTGACCTTCTCCTGAAATAAAGGACGGAAATCTTTCACACCTTCCCAACTCACATAAAGACATGGCTATTTTAAGGCCTGATACATGTGCTTCATATAGTTCTATATAATTAAGTAGAATTTGATATCTGCCTGTCAGTTCTCATGCTTTGCTAAGAAAGAAATTCATTCTTTTGGTAATTACAGGCACTAAACATTTCTATACAACTGGGTAATGTTTCCACTCACCACAAATCCATTTATTAGTTTCCTAAAAGTATTGTAGTTAACAAAAGGTAGTAACTCAGTGTTAAATCCTACATTAAACCATTCAGGACTTTCTAAACAATAACAAAGATTTCATTTGGAATGAAATCCATCTTTGAAGGTTTTTGTTCACCTTTGAAAAGTCAATCTAAAATATACATCCTGTTGTATTTGAAGTTAAAGGGAATTTTTTAAAATCTTCTTCCATCAGAAAGGGCTTTTCCATGGTCATGTTTTGTCTGGATGCCCCAGAAAATAACACTGCTCTAAAACTTCTAGTTTCGCCACATGCATATAGGAAACATTTAGGAGGAAATGGTTAAACATTTGTTTTGAAGTAAAAAATCAGTTGCAGTCTCATTCCTAGTTTCGCTGTTCTCAAAGTGTGAGATCGTTCCTCCAGCTGGTGCATGTGGCTTGAAGTTCTGAGCTCTCCAAGCTCTCAGCAACTTCAATTCCATCAAAACCAGCATGTGAGGCAGATCTGGGAGAAGGGCACCCATCTGCAAGAGAGTATTTCCAAAAGCATGGACCAAAAACAGTTCCACTAACATTTCAAGTTTTCGGACTCACAGATGTTATTTTAACTCTTCACTTTATACAGTCCCTAGCATACTAAGAAATTGGTTTATGCTAGCAGAATCCCTACTATGGGAATTGGCTCCATTTTGCTGCAAAAATAACTGCACAAGTATAGCATAATTTCTTGACAATAACAGCAAGCAATTTTTTTTTCTGACAAAAAAGTGCTCCATGAGGAATTTCACAATAGTTTATACTGGCTTTAACTAAATTCTGCAAATCTTCTTGCAAGAACTTTTCCTATAGGGAGAAGGCAAACCAGAAGGAAAAGTTCTATCTCACCTGCCATGTTGCCGTAGCTCCATGGTGAAGAAAAAATTTTGGTATAGAGATTAGCACAATAAATGGAGCACATCAGGAAATACGATCATGTTCCATCTCACATAATTCTTTCTTCAGATTACCCTTCCATTTATTATTATTCCTTTGTGATGGAACTGCTAATGTCTAAGGTGATACACAATGTAAGCAGCAGTCTTCTGCTAGGAACTGTTAGAACAAGGGGAATGATTCTGACTCACTCTGTCAAAATTACACAGGATTCCAAGTCCTATATTCCTGGTCCTCACTACAGCTGGCTGAAGCTCAAAGCGGGACCTGTACATTGATCTTTCTTCACAGTGCTTCCCTTCTTCCTACTTTTGAAAGATAAAAGAGTGGAGTCTGGAAGCAACACAGGTAAAGCTCAGCAGCTGAGTTTCCAAAAAGAAAAAAAAAGGCATTTTTCTAAAGCTGCAACTAATGCTCTGCTCCCCAGCGGGCAGCCAGCAAACCCCAGCTCAGAAGTATGGCTTCTACAAAACATTTCCTGGAGGAGAATCTGACTGTTGCATGGCATAGAGATTATGTAGTAGGAGGTCACAAAGTAAATTGGGACTTGCTGTTGGAAGAAATTGCACTGTTGAACTTTCTTTCCCCCATCTCATGGAATCCTGAGGAGATATGAGGAGCATTTTGAACAGCAGACACTTAAACTGAGGTAGGGAGGTCTATCAAAGGACTATTTCCCTGAAACATAACAAATTAGTTTATGAACAGGAGGTGGGGATGGAAAGGGCAGGGAAGCAGACTAAAGCTGTGTCAGCCAGTTCAGCAGCACTTTCTGAGTTGCACGGAGATGTTTCCTACTTGGAGACTTGAGCACCAGAACAGTCATTCCCAAGGGAACAGCAAGTATGCCTTTTCCCAAAGCCCTGCTCACCTGTTGGAAATGGATGCTAGCTACACCTCCTCACTTGAGATTAAGGTCAATTCTGGATTTTCATAAACATGAAAAAGGAAGCCAGTGTTTCCACACCTATTACACCTTCACCAGCAATCACGACCACGTTCCCACAAGCCCTGCTAAGCAGTCACAGGGATGGAATGGGTTCAAAGCCAGCTTTTGGCTTTCTACCCACTACTGATTTTGGGCTGATCTCACAAGGCTGTGGATACATGTTCACAGATCATTACAGTAACCACAAAAGAGGCAACTTATCTAGGAGAAACAGAAACAAGCCCTGGAATATGACAGAGCAGAAGTTTGTAACACCAATGCTTTCCACAGTGCCAACAAAATTTATCATTCAGCAGACCTGCAAGACTGAGGCACAAAGAACACTGCAGCCATCTTAGTATGATGTTTCTGACCTCAGCATGGATAGGAAGGTTTGGCACAAGATGTTTCCTTTGTGACTGGCTTACAGTCACTTGAAGCAGAACAGCCTCATCCATGGCCATTGGGAGTGAACAGGGAAAAGGTGGTGGTGACCTATTTGTGCAGCACTCTGAGAGCAAATGAGACAGCTCCATTTCATACACTAGACAAACTGAACCCAGTAAAAGGACCATCATCCGATGGCTGGTATATGAATTGATGAGTAGAAATACAGTTACATAAATGCTGTGGTTCACTGGGTAACGAGAAGAGAGACTGGCAGAAGCACTTGCAAAATAAAAAGCTTTCAAAACTATGCCTACATACCTTCAGCAAACAGGTGGGAATAGCTAAACTAGATTTGAAACATCTTGGATATTATGCACTTTTTCAAACAAGTTGCCAAGGCCTGGCATTCTCCTCTCTACAGGATTTCCTGCAAAGGACAATGAATTAAAACTCAAAAAGACACTACATAGCTGTAATTTCCAGTGTATTCCTTCACTTAGGTGCTGTGAAGAATGGACAGATCTAGCACTGTTGCCAGCAAATGTGGTGACATGCAGTTATCGAAAGTGATCCTGCTCAGCATATTGAACTATCAGTGATCTGCATCCTCACTATTTCTGGCATGTAGCCAGAGACAGAAAAGATGAGGACAGAGCAGCAACTCAATCATCCCAAATTCATGTCGCTCTCAACAAAGCTGGAGAGCAGCCTCATATCCCTTGTTCATGAAAATACCAACTGGTATCCTACAACACCTTCATGAAGTCACAGACACAGTTGCAGAGAGGATGCAAAAATCTCTTTTGTCTTTCTGGATGTACATGAAGGAAAAGACTCTTACCTTAGTAAATAACCATTCTTGGTTAGCTAGTGCAAGACACAGGGTTTACTCCTGATTGATAATGTTATCTGAAATATTACCAAAAAAAAAAAAAAAGGGAACATTTTTTAATGTATTTCTATATGTAGCTATTTCAAAACTGCTGTGGTTTCATTTCTCTCAGATAACCTACAGACAAGGTTAATTTTATTGGAAGATTTAAGTGATATGCCAAGATATCACAGTGGTAGTCATCAATTTGAACTCTTTTCCCTATTGGCAGCTGAAATTAGGTGTGTGATCAGTAATAATGACTATGTTGGGTTTGCATGGCCAGGTCTGGTAGCAGAGGAGAGGTTAGAGAAATGGTTTCTGCAAGAAGCTGCCTGAAGCTTTTTCTGTGTCCAGCAGAGCCAATACCAGCTGGGTCCAAGACACATATGCCGCTGGCCAAGACTGGGCCAACTGGAATTGGCAGTAATGCCTCTGTGATAACATATTTAAGAAGAAGAAGCAGGAAAAAAGAAGCTATTGCTCAGATGTAATTGTAGCCAGGGAAGAGCAGAGTGAGAATATGTGAGAGGGACAACCCTGCAGCCACCAAGGTCAGTGAAGAAGGAGGGGCAAGAGGTGCTCCAAGCATTGGAGCTGAGATTCCTCTACAGACCATGGTGGAGACCATGGTGAGGCAGCTGTGCCTCTGCAGCCCATGGAAATTCATAGGGATGCAGACATCCACCTGCAGCCCATGGAGGAAACCCACACCAGAGCAGGTGGATGCTTGAGAGGAGGCTGTGACTTTGAGGGAGGGACGCCACATCAGAGCTGGGGAAAGGCTCTTCTCCCTGAGCAGTGGGAGAAACAACCTGTGATGAAATGACCATAACCCCCATTCCCTTCTCCCTGTGCTGCTGCAGGAGAGGAAGCAGAGTTTAGAATAGGGAGGGGTGGGGAAGGGGGGAAGGCATTTTAAGGTCTGTTTTTACTTCTCATTATCCTGCTCCCTTTTCGAGTCTTTTTTGCTGAGGCAGTACTTGATGAGGGATCTCTAACTCAGACCTTATGCAAGACCCATGAACACTTTGTTTTATTCTCTCTCCTCTGTCCGATAGGGTTCAATCGTTTCTAAAAATCATGAGATATTTAGGGGAGAGAATTGGGCCTGGCAGGCCCTGGGAAATGTTAGGCTTATTAGGTGAGGTGAAACTGCACCTGTGTAATCATATGATTGTTAACTGCACCTGTGTAACCACATAGTGATTAAGATAAATGAAATTATTGTTAAATGATCATAATCTATAGCAAGAATCAGGAGAAGTGATGTTCGGGGAGTGTTGATGAAGATCACGAGAATCCCATGCTTGGGCAAAATCAATGGACACTTGGGTAAAATCCATGGATACAACAGAACAATGTAAGCTTAATAATTAACATATAGTTATGTAACGGTGAGGGATAAAAGCATGTTCTTTTTGAATTCTTGTCAGAGTCAAATTTGGGCAGCTGTGCCCCTGACACCCAGAGCTCTCAATAAAAGCACCTGCATAATCATTCTGTGATTATGTTTCATTCCTGAATGCTAACATGTCCAGTTTCAGAGAGGAGTGACAGAGTGACTTTGGTTGGTACCTGGTGTCCAGCCAGGGTAAACATACCACAACAACAAACAACAGTTCATCAGCTCCTATCCACTCTTTCAGTCACACTGGAAGCTCCTTCAGTGCAATAGTTTAGTCAACAAGAAGGAATTGCCTACTCTTTCCCAAAAAGTGAAGAGAAACCATCCTCCTGAAAAGCATTTACTCCAAAGTTGATTTGATTATCCGCATTTAATTACACTCACTTGAAGAAACATGTGACTACTTCAAATCTTCCAAATATCCTCTGGAACAGTTTGTTTCACCTGCAGCTTGCAGGCTTTTTCCAAGACTACCCACTGGGACAATACTGAAACTGTCTTCTGTACAAGAGAAAGTCTTCAAGAGTCTTCCAGTCCAGAGGAATCAAACCTGGAATTTCTCCTTTGGAGTCTCAGAATTCCTCCCTCATCCCCATGGAACAAACATACCAGCTGCAGAAGAACTCCCAGGAATATCACAAAATCATGCATACAAGCCTCAATACATAGCAGCATGTACAATCAATCATACATTTGAGAATACATTCAGGCACGTTCTCACTGACTGTCCTGGGTTAGAAACCTAACCCCCAACACTGACATTTCTATGTTGAGGAATTCTTCATCTGAGCTAAACCACAATAAGCAGAAGCAAGAGGACATTCTTGCTATAGTCATAAGTTTACAGTCTCATTTTCAATGAGGCACAGCAAGTGAATGAGTGAGTGAAAGTAATGAGGAAGAACAAGGATAATGACAATAGATTGCAGTGTCATTGATTTGCTACACAGGAGACTGATGACTCAGAAAGGTTCCTCTTTAATTTCTATATAGTAGCCAGCCCAAAATAATTGCTTACTGGCCATCATTAATTTGTTGATTTCTTGAAGGCACTCCAATAGAAGCAGTAGATCTTAAAAGAGTGTGTAGGAGTTTTATTGACTTGTTCCTCCACAGAACTCTGCAAGTAAAAGGCAATGAGGAAGCATCTATGTAGATAATAGTAATATACTGAACTTTGAAGGTGGGAGTGGAGGGAGGGAGGCATGCATGTGCAACCTAATGAGATGGGATGATCAACCTGCTCTGAAGTCAGTGGGAACCTTTCTAATAACTTCAATGAGAGTTCAATCAAGCCGAAAAGGACAAAAGTAGAGCAGGTCATTAAGGCAGACTCTGAAAGTGCAAACAGGTCTTGAAGTATTTTGGAAGTGTTAATGTTAAAAAGTAGGGCCAAAGCAGTAAATTTCTGAAAAGTGAGGCAGAAACTGTATGCTTTGATGAGAGTATGTTTCCCAGGTATGAAAATTGCTCTGATTGCAGGCACATTTCTAGATCATTCTATCAAGGGAGCAGCATAAAACATATTACTTTCTCACAGGCTGCAAATGCTCTGGGTAAAGAGACACAAACCTTGTACTATTAGAAAGCTGGGGTACTCAGCTTTCTACTGACCATACACCATTCATTTCCAGTCCTTTTGGCTGCTAAGTTCTATGTGACTAATATATTTGACTAATACATAACTTCCAAAAGAGAAAAATACATATCATGCAGGTTGGACTCTCCTCTTTCCCATTAATTTTCTATTAGAGGGAAATCTCTGTACCTTTCTAATTATACAAGAAAGGGTCAGTTCTACAACCCACATGTCAAGGGGATGCATGCACCCTTCTTTTCCCTTTTATATAATAATTCTATTCAAGTCCCCACATGTCTTCCTTCACTCTCTTCAGTTCTAGTCAGACAACATAGCATGAAGTGCTAAGGAAATAGATAAATATTTCATCAAATTTCTATGGTGGGCTTCCTTTCTCAGGTGATAAAAAACCACTAGGATCTAGCACTCACTCTCCACCTGACAATAACTATTACTGTCATGACCATGCAGGAACTGAGGAGGAAGAAAATAAATAGTAAGCAGAACAATGCACTTTTGAGGTCCAGCATATGGTTATGTAATAGAGAGAACAAATACTTTTGACAGATCAATAGGGGCAATTTTGATGACAACCACCATTTCTTAGGCCTGGTTCAGACTATGGATTGAGTTAAAAATGCTAGAATTCTAAATGTAGTAAATCATACTCATCACATCTGCTTCATTATACAATATTACATTTAACTTTCACCAATCAATAAAGTGAATTGCATTTATCAATGATTTTATATGTGTTGCCAAATATAAAATACTTAGCACTTTACATTTATTTGTAAGAGCTTTACATTATACTGTCTAAATTCTCCAATATTATAAATCTAGATGGTTGCTCATCCTTCATTCCTCCTCCCTCCCTTCCCAGCTCTGCTTATTTTGCAATTCATTTTAAGCAGTTAAAACTGGGTGCAGAGCAACTAAACAATTATCTAGGATCAATTCCAAAGATACATTTGAGGAAAACACAAGTATGCTTTATGAGATTCCACTGGGAGGAAAGTTTATTTTTACCTGATTTGTTAGACACCCATATAATTGCCTCTGATGAGATGTGGCTCGTATTTCCTACTGCAATTGTTAATGGAATCTGCCACAAGTAGCTGCAAGACAAAGGAGGGGGAATCTAAGAACAAAAATACTGAACTGATTCTTCTCACAGCAATCAGGGATCATGTTAAAGAAATCAAAACACAATCTCAGTAGCAGTGTAAAGATCTGTGGATTCTAACAAGTTACTTTGATTTTGAAATGCATTTGCATTAGCAATAAAACAAAGAAAAATAATTTATTTTAAAAACCCAACCTAAATTATATTTTACATTTTTTTCATACACTACCATCATATGAGGAATTTTCAACAAAGCTTTTCCTAGTTTAAGAAAATGCTTCACAAAAGAGGAAATAATGATTTCTCATAAAAAGAACACTTTTTTACATTTACTTAGAAAAAACCTCCACGTAAGACATGCTTTGATTTATAGGGACTTCAAAATTTAAAAATATCATACTCTCCTAGCAACTTCTTAAAAAGCTACAATGGGTTTTCACTGCTGTTGGTTTATGAAAACAAAATGAATGGGATAGCTCTCCACTTCTTGGCACAATTTATGACCACCTATGCATATGCAAACTGGACAAAACACACTACTGTGTGGGTTTGGTGATACATTAGTATAATTAGACCCCATCTTCCCTACAGGGTATTACAAATTGTTTCTCATTTGAAGTAAATGTTACAAATAACATCTTTATCTCAATAAACAGAAATCGAGTATATGAAGTTAATATTTGTAAGGACAGATGGAAAGGACCATTTCCTTCATGTCTTCATCATCATCTCTAGTTCTGAACCCTCAAAAATAGCATTTCACCAGTCAGTGAAAAAGTAGACACTTCCCTCACAGGTCTGCCAAGTCATTTGTAAATCAGTAAAGGGGAAGCACTCAGTAATGATACAGATGGTCCCGTTGCCTTAGGTGCCTTACAGGAGGTCCTTAGGTAGGTGGTCAATGGGAGTATGTGTGCAGCTAAGTAAGGCAGCATGGCAAGAGACTGGCCCCAACTCAAATATCACTATATAGTGTCACTTTGATACCAAGTAAGAATATCATTTTAGACTGATTGCATTAAAATGGTGCAAAGATGAGTGCAGGCCAGTTCTCTCCTGCTAGTACACAGCACTGCAAAACTAGTCCATGGTACTGAAGAAAAAATTAGGTTTCCTCCTTTCCACTTACCCAGAAGCCTGCTCCACTAAATTACAAATACCACCCAAATGCTCCACAGCCACAGTCAACATGGGGTGGCTTCCAAGGGCTGCCTCGCTGACATGACTTGGAGGCTGGGGGAGGGACAGAGCCCTGCTTTGCCACCACACTTGTCTCACAGCTCCCCAGCCATTTGCAAAGAGCCCTCAGCACACACAGGAATATGCACTGCTTAGAACAGAATCATGTGCAGGGAAATACTTGTCCATATAGCAGTGATTCAGAAAAGATGAGGAGATACTTGGACAACCATACAGCTGAAAGAGCTATGATTGACACTAGAAATAAAACATGGCCTTTACTGTGATATGAAAGAAGAAAAAAATTTCCATGTGATTTTAGGTTCTCTGAATGTTGGTACCATTACACACTGGGAAAATAATTAGCTCTACCCCTGCACTGAAGATAAGCTCCACATAAGCACATGCTCTGGTGGACACTTTTTGCGTAATTAAGCTGTGTCATTTTAAGATTCTGTTGGGCGTTATCAGTCTGCCCACTCCCTGTGCCAGACATTATCACATTCCACAGCACAGCCAGCAGAAAAGGATGCCCATTGGTGCATTAGCTTCTCCAGTTCCCAATCCACGGTCTTCACACAAGGTTACCTTCATTTTTGGCTTAACTAATATTCAGGACTGTGAACTGGAGTAACGAGATGCAAGTGTGTGCTGTGTCCTGCTGCTTTAGCTACAGCAGCAGTAACTCCTGGATTCAACAGGTGAGGGCAGTCAGGAGATGCTGTGAAGTGAGGCACCGAATTGTATTCACTACTTCCCTAAATGCCTTATACCTTACTAGACACAAACCAGTGTTTTAGGGTCTGTCCATAAAAACCTCCTTGGAAATATATTACCTTCAGAAACATACCCAGTTGTAAATACTTGGCTCTCCAGAATTAAAAAGATCCTAGCAAACTATGTTTGAGAAAAATAAAGAAAAATTTAGCATAGAGTTTCCACATTATTTGAAAGAACAGGAACATTGGTATGTGGGAAAAAAAATTAAAACTGCCTTTACATGGTATTTCTGTGACACTTCAACTCCTACTTAAAAGGCTAAACTGCAAAATAAAAGATACTGCGAGCTGCCTATGCAGCTGATTTAAGCACACATATACACACCCACAAATATTCATGTATGAACATATATATGGACACCTGTCATTTCAAGAAGGAACTTCACAGAAAGGTACTCTGTACATTGTAATATCTATACAGACAAGAATTTTATACTACCTTACAGTATTTTATATTGCCCCCAATTAAGGTAAATTCTGTCGAAGTAAAGACAGATCCTTCTCTGAAAGGTGATTCTCTCTGCAGAACAAGTGTCACAAAATCTACCCACCAGAAAACATCTTGGATTTTGTTGGGAATATTAGAACTGGAAAATTCAACTTTTATCTCTCCAGTATAAGAGACCTCCTGACATTTTTGGTGCTTTACAAAACCTCCCCTTTCCAGAATCTCACCCTCTTGGTTAGTAGTTTCCCAGAGGAACCACAGGTGTCCTTTTAGTAGGCATCTAGAAAAAAAAAACATTTTTCCTACTTTACTGCTGCTGTTTTCTCTGTTTATCTGTTTTCTTCTTGCATTCCTCTTCATTCTCAGAGAAACTTCTGCTGCTGTTGCAAAAGAAGTTGTAGCTAACTTCTGTGTGAGGGAGATGCATCTGGCTCACCTTCCAAAAAGGTGTCTTCCATTCATTGTCTCCGAATGATCTGTATGGACTGTGTTCTCCAGGCATGACTAGAAAGAAGCAAATTTCTCTTGCACTTTTCTATCAGGAGTCTTCTACTTTACAGATCAAAGAGGAAAAAGGGGGATCACTCTCCTGCTTTCGTCCTGCTTTGTCTGAGAGTAGTGCTGACCTTTTGTTTATTCTTTTTATGTTGAGAGCACCACCATTGTGCTCTCAGTATGTATATATCTAATTGGGGAAAAAAGCATCCCGTTCCACCCAGCCATCTTCTGCCTGCTGTGACAAACCTGTTCCAGTGACAATAAGAATCTAGCCTTGAGGGCCCAGTGACCAGGACAGCAAGACTTGAAACAACCCATTTAGTCCTCTTACTGTCAAGATGTCAAGATTATGTCTGCATATTACGCCTGTACAGATAGCAATCTCAGCCCCTGAATGAAATGGTGCCAATGAACTGTGTGTTCAGTCTGCCTGAGATGCTGATCAGATGCAGAGGTGTCCCACATAATGTCCCTCCACAATTAAGTCTGATCACTTGGACGGGGAGCTAAAGGCAAACCTCTTATTCTGGAAAAAGTAAGGGCTATTTCAGGAATTTAAAAAAAAACATCTCTGAAGCTGAAGAGTAGAGACACCTAAAACTAGAATAGACATGTTAACATGAACTGTGCTGAACATAACATTGTTCAATCTTCAAGAAATGTAAGGAAAGGGGAATCTTGTTGAAAGGTAGTATAAATAAACCTTTTATTGCTGATGTACAAGTGAGAAACTGCTCATTTGAAATAGTTAATCTTAGATTGACAAGATAATGCCCAATTAAAGGCAATGTATTGGTGGATTTTTTGTAAAATCATCATATTTGTGATGATTACTTGGTTATGACTTGATTTTCAGCAAAAAAGAACTGAGATCCCTTTGTGAGCAAATCCTGAGACCATAAAACATTGAACAAACATGATACCTCACATTTTCGCCTCTGACAAATAGTAATATGATAGCAACATTGGGTTTTCAGTGGCCTCTTTGCACAGAACTAAGCAAAGTCAGAAAAAAGACAGTGATTTATTTCCTCTGCTTACAAAATAAAGTCTCAGGTAATTAAAAACGAAAAGGTAAGGTTCCTGGCATTTCAGATTTTGCACACCTTTTCAACTACTTTTTCACATTAGTGAAATGTGAAATGTTTTTGCTGGGATGTAAATTCATACATTTTCAAGATTCACCTTCCCAGTAAACAAAATGTACCAAGCTTCCACACACTGCTGGCAGTGAATACCACATTCTTCCAGTGGCATTTCTCCCTTCTCACCTGGATTCAAAACTAAACAAAGCAGTTGAGCTATTCCTAGTCATTACTCAGAGAACAACAAAGGTATCTGCTCAATATTCACAGGCTTATTATCCTGCATTATAAGGAGTATACAAGCAAAGTGACAGCTTCACATAAAGTGACAGAACATCTGTAACTGAAGTACCACTGCAGAATTCAGCTTACCTACATTTGAATGGCAGAGAAAGTGAACAACCACACTCCTCTTTTATCCTGCTTTTACAGACCTCTGGGTTAAAGATTTCTAATCTATCCTGCTGTTCTTTACACAGAAACTGTACTTAATCCTTCTTATTGTCCACCTCTGTATTTTTTCTACCTACTATTTCAGGTTAGAAAATCAAACCTTGCTTCAGTGCTTTGAAAGCTTATCTACCAGGGATTAAAAGTGGCATAATTCTTTTCTCTTCTACATTCTTTATACTTTTTCTACTAATCCCTACTGTCCTATTTACTTGTTTGACCGTGTCTGGACAGTGAGCTGATGTTTACAGAACATTACCTATCACAGATCCAAGATCTCTTTCCTGAGAGAAGACAGTTTCTTCAGAATCCACCACTGAATATCTGAGTTACAACTGCTTTCCCCCTATGCATCACCTCATTATCAACATTAAGCTCCATCTGTCTTTTTATTACCATGTCAACTACCACCAAGGAATACTTCTGTCATCTTGGTAAGTAATATTTGTTCTTATTACACTCAAGAAACTCCTATTACCAGAAAACTCTTGACACCTAACTCTTCCACACCCTTTATCACATGGCTGAATAGGAAAAAATTAAGTGCAGGTTTCTCAAGAATCTCATGGGCTATGACCTTCCACTAAGAAATTCAACCATATAATTTTTCACTTTTTGCTTATATTTCTAAACAGTTCTTATATCTTATCCTGGTAGAGATAATTTCTTTAGGAATATTTAAAGAGGAAGCTGGACCTCAAAAACCACATAAAACCCCAGTTAAATTACAAGAAGCTACATACATCCAGATTTAGAAGACATCTATTAATAGTCTTTGACTATTTACTTAGCCAAGAAATCAAAGGAGGAGAACTATGGCAAGGCAGAAGAATAGAACAATGTACAGATTTAAGGGAAAAAAAAATTACTGTTTTTTAGTACATCTAACAACAGAAGAATGAGAGACAAAATTAAAAGGCTTTGCACAAAAACAAGTTAAGTGATTTTCCTCTTAGCAGGATATAATAAGGATAATTAATTTAAAGGGTAGTGGCAATCATAAACTTGGATCATAGAATGATTTAAGTGGGAAGAGACTTTAGGAGATAAAGCCTTCTGCTCTAATGTGATCAGAGCACAGGAAAACAAGTCTCACTGTAGGTAAAACATGATATCAGAGGAGGATATACAGGCTGTATATTCAGTGGCATCACACAAAATCAATCAAGTCAATTGAGGCAAATGATTTGCCATCTGCTTTTTCTCCTAATCTCTCCCACTGCAAAGCTGCTACAGAATTACTTTCAGGAAAGCTTAACACTGAAAGCTGTATGTACTTTCAAATACCTCAGTAGGCTGAGAAATGAAATTTTGAGTTATCTCAGGCTGGAAGGACAGAAATCACGTACCCATCAGCTGGCACTGGTGAAATCCTAACCATTCCTCTTCCATGACTTAGTTTCTCTGGGATAAATTCAGTTGTTCAAGGTGATGGCAAATGAGCTGTCATAGGGTATTTGAGACATCTGCTATGGTCTGTAACACTATAAGGATGCCTGTGTAGTGGCAGCACAAGGCAAACTAAGATACCTGATGGCACGTTGAATGGCACCAGTCACACGTGCAAGCCACTAGAAGGGTCTCTCCACCCATTCAGGGTTGACAAAGAGACCTTCTATAATTAAACGTGAGTTTCCCCATGAAACTTTTTCATTTCTAAGTGAAAAAGGCAAATTTTCAAAACCAAGGTGCTTGTAAGAAAAAGAAGGCTTCAGCATAGATTTTCAAATACAGTACTTAAAAAGGCACTGCTGCAACATCTTATAAGTATTGTTTTACGTAAGAATCTTCAGTTTGCTGATTCAAAAAATTGCAGGGAAAAGTTAAAACTACTGAAACTGAAATGTAAGGTAGTTAAACTACAGCATTGAAACGAACCAATTTTTCTCCAATTTTTACTTTGATTTTTGTATTGATTCAGTGCAGGGAAATGTTTTGATATGTTGAAAAATTCTGTAGGATGGGAATCCATTTCTTGTTCACAGGTAACACTTACTAATCTTTGTGAAGTATTTTGAGAACATAACGATCTGAGACCTCATATCATTGACGGATATGATTAAAGTTATTTAACGCAGAGATAAAGTGAGGCATAAAAATAGTTAAAGAGTAAAAAGCATAAAAAAGAAAATCCAAGAGTAAAACTGACTGGTTAAGACATCTATCTCCTTATTTTAACCACCAGAACTTAATTCTCAAAATGCCAACTCTGTCTCTTCAGTTAAAGATAACAGCCTGGTACATCCAGAGTGGCTGAAGATGAGAAACAGGGAGCAAGGACTCATTGGCATTATTTTCCCATTCTCAGCTCTCTCCAATGCTGAAGTCTCATACATAGACACATATGCTCAACTGAGCAGCACTGAATCCGAGAAGGGAACACTTTCCCAGTGTGGCCCTTGAAAAACCACTGGTGATTCCCTGAACAGGTTAGGATACTGCCATTAGCATTTCTTATCAAGGGAATATATTGCTATGAGTCATCTGCATGAACTTGTGTGCCTGGATTTCAGACACAAAAAAACCCACAAAAGCAAAGTAATGAGAAAATCTGACCTTTTGAAAGCATGTAATTCTTACTGAACAAAAACTAAGATTCAAAGACTTGTATTTTTACTTCAGTTGAATACCTGGCTGACCTTCAGAGATATATACAAATAGTGGTGAGTAAAAGAAGCACTTAGATGGATGGCTGCAGATGTTTCTGGCTAATGACCTTAATGTTTATTATCAATTAAAAGGCACAGAAAGTTGACAACAAACTAAGTAAAGGACTGTATGATATTTGGATATTAAATCAGTATAGAAGGCAGACAACAGAGATCTCTCCCTTTTCTTGCCAAGCCAAGTACAGTTTCTGTTAGCAAGATTAGCAAAGTTTGGGCTACTACTTCATAGTAGCTTTATGGGGCTACTTTTTTGACTGTCGCTGAAAACACTTTTGATAACAAAGGGATGTTTTAGCTATTGCTGAGCAGTACTTACACAGTACCAAGGCCTTTCCTACTTTTCACCCCATCCTACCAGCAAGGAGGCTTGGGGTGCACAAAAAGCTGGGAGGAGGCACAACCAGGACAACAGACCCCAAGTGACCTAAGGAATACTCCATACCATGTGACTCATGCTCAGTATATAAAGCTGGGGGAAGAAGGAGGAAGAGGAGACATCACAGCATTTGTCTTCCCAAGTAACTGTTAAGCATGATGCAGCCTGGCTTTCCTGGGGATTGTTGAAAATCTTTGTGCACGTGGAAAGTGGTGACTAAAATCCTCGTTTTGCTTTTCTTGTGCACCAGCTTTTGCTCTCCCTTTTAAGCTGGTTTTGTCTCAAGCAATGAATTTTCTCACTCCTCCAATTCTCTCTCCCATCACAATGCAGGGAGAGAGTGAGTGGCTGTGTAGGGCTTAGATGCCGGCTGAAGTCAAATCACAACACAAGCCAAAATAAAGTCTTTGTTTTCACTAAATTTTGAATGTGAAGATAGTGAAGGTTCAAAGATAAATTTTTAACTGAAAACCTGAAAGTGTATTCAATGAATCTATAAAACCACAAGCCTTGTTGCAGAGACACCTGGAAGCATTTAATCCTAGGCTGAGAGCAGAGGTACATGTAAGGTGGTCAGTGGAAAATGAGTGAAAGTCATGGAACAGCAGAACAGCTTCAGAGCTTCCTACTACAGAAAAGGATTACACAAGAAGCAGAACTCAGCAGGATACAATTTTGTAAGCCACACTTTCTAGAAAGATTGTGTTGGGAAAGATAATTTAAAAGCATCATAGAGATTTTCCCAGGTTATTATATAGTATACTATCTCATTCAGTAAAGAGTAAATCAGGTTCCAGGGAAAGCTCATGTGAGTATCACAGGAAATCACACATTTTTATTTAGTGCAATTCTACAAGAGTGTTAGTTCTGTTTAATGGATAAGGAGCTGACAATATATCCATGTTGTGAATATCATTCTCACAAGACTGAAGAACACAGTGATTCCATTAGATTTAAGATATGCTAGTAAAGTGATTGTAGGCTGTGCCCAGAGGCATAACACAACAGAAGATGTTATTCCCTCTTTCACAATTATTACACCTCCTACACTGAGACAGGGTGTCAAGGGATTGCTTTGTACCCTCTGAGCATGGAAGATGGCAGATAGGAAGGAAAGATTTCAGTAACTTTGTAGCAAAGACAAATAGAAATAAAAAATTGATAAAAAAGAACAATTTGAAATAACTGAGATCCCCTGAAGACAGCTTGAGGTATTCACTGGTCATCTGCATATGCTCCATGTGACCTTAATTCCTGAGACATCAGACTTTTTCATCAAGGAATAAGTCGCAGTCAGCTAACTTGAAACCAGAAAGGATAGTACTCTAGCTGTATAAACAAGAGAAGGCCTCCTGATGTCTGAATCAGACAGGACTTTCACAAATCCTGCAGATAGACAATTTCTGACTGCAACACTGTATGCAGTGCAGAAATTAAACAGCAGGGCACAGTAAGCCTGAGATACACCACATTAATTGTAGGATCCACAGTTTGCTGGGTTTAAGAAAAATGAGGAAAGGAAATGGTGCTGACATGGGTGTTCTGCCCTCACCCAAGACTAACACACTGGTCAACAATAAAAAGGTAAGCTAAGGCAAAAAAAAAAAAAAAGGAAAAAAAATTAATAACACTGACTACATGAGCAAACGGAAAGAGATTGGAAGAAAAAGGTTGTGAAATGCTTATTCTAAGATTGTTCTACATTCTACTGGGCAGAAGAGTTTCGTGCTCCTTTACAAAGCTTTGGTGGACTTTGATGGACTCTGAATTAAAGACAGTGTTCCAGCACCAGACAGTAATTTTTTCAGTCAAAAGTCCAGACATAGTGAAGGTAGGGTGTAATATAATATGCACACAGTATTGTGTAAGCAGGTAACAAAATTCCAAGTGAGGCACACATTATTACTCAGAAATTATTGGTCTTGTTACCATCTAAGCCAAACACTGTAAAAACTTAGCTGAGCTTTTTGTATCAGTTCTTCTCTCCTTTCTCCCTAATGCCCCAGCTATGGAGGTGATTCAGTTTTTCAGTCAGACCAACCTACCATCCAGAACAGGCCAACAGGGTCAGGTCACTATGGGTGCTGCCAGGCAGATAATGGCTTCACCACCTGGTGGCTTGCAATGAGCGTCACATCTGAGGTGTCAGATTTTGAGGAGTATTTCAAGTTTTTAATAGAAGTGAATTTAGACAATGTCTCGTGGATGAACATAAATCAATTTGTAGAGAAGTCTTGCCTCTTAACTAGTAAGATTTATCTACTTTGTCTGAGGCTTTAATTGGAAGGGCACTTGAATACAGCTAATATATATTTCTGAGGGAAGCAAAACTCTGGGATTTGGAAGGTATTTGGAATTGTGAACCTATTATAATTTTGAACACGAATTATACTTAGCTGTACACATGAAGGAAACTATGATTAATCTTTATAGTTTGGAGAAATATTTAAAATTGCATGAGAGTGACTAGGAAGATTATAGTCTTGAAAGAGGCTAGCACATCTAGGATGACTTGCTTCTGATTTTAAGCTTCTTTATTTGCAGGTCTGCCTCAATGTAGTTGCTAATTTTATATATTTGTGTATTAGATATGCTTTCATTTAGAAATATATTAAAAAAGGCAATCATATTGGTACACTCTAAATGAAAGGCTGACAGCTGCTTCGAAGAGCAACTATTTTCACGACAGATCATAGATTGTTTAGGGGTTTTTTCTGTATAAGGACCTAAATACAGAGATATAGAGAGAATATATATTCAGTGTCAGTACAGGGCTGCTGGAATGTATTTTAGAGGAATGAATTGAAGAGGCATGTATCTTAAAACAATAATTGACACTATAATTCATCTGTAGTCATAACAGTGATTAACATGTTTAACAGGAATGTATTAAAGATGCATTTTGTGGTTTTCCTTTACTCTGCCATAGTCTTAATTCCTTCTGGATTTCACCAGAACCTTTGGAATAACTGTTGGCAATAAGTAAATCTCAGAGCAGAAAACAGGAAAAAATTTACATTTTCCAGGAGTCTTATGCAAAATACAACGCCCTTACCAATGTAACGACAACACAAAGTTCCAGACATAAAAAAAAGATTCATTGCTGTAGCAGCAGCTCTAGAAAGAACTCATGTTTGGCTCTGCACTGTGGGTCTGCCTTAAGATGACAGCCTGCATATTCTGTCAGAAAACAGCTGTCTTCAGCCATCCTGTCTAAATTTCATTAGCCTTTTGTTTTTTAAGGGTAGACACAAGGTAATTTAAATGAGTAAACTTGAATTAAATTACCAAATTTGAGGGAGGAGGAAGCATTGTCTGATAATAACATAGCATAATTTCATAACTAATATAATTATCTGATTACTAAACCTTTTATAAAAGTCTGTGCAATATTAGTTAAATATTTCATCCAAAAATAAATTATAAATGAAGTGGTTATGAATATTATGAAGCTATCTAAAACGAACTCATTTCAGTGCCAGTGCCAGCAGAGTACCTTACCAAATTTAGAAAAATGATGTGGGCAAAGAACAAATACTACAAATTCTTTGTCAGCACATGCTGTTTCCTCCCTGTCTAACAGTACCTTTTACAGTAAAACACAAAAGGCTTCATTTTCAAAAGTGACAAGTAACTTTGGGTGCTGAATCAAAGATGGATACAAAGAACCTTTAGCAGTGTTACGTGTCTGCCCTAACAGCTGCCTCTTTACCCTGCAATAAAGGCTCTTATGTCTCCAACATCTTCTGTTCTGCCTTGCAGAATTGCACACAAGATGCTGATAATGCAAACCCCATGTCTGTGTCATCTTTTACCCATAAACATAACCCCTTGACTAGAGCACAGATCTGAGAGTTCTCTGAGCAGAGCACAAGGATATGTTATGGACTGAGAAGGATCCACAGGAATAAGCGAGTGGCACTTTAGCTATCTTTACAATCCTCCAGTATGTTCTCAGAGACTTAGTGCAAAATAGTTTTCAGCATATTCCAGTGTTCAGTTCTGCTTCTTCCTTTGAATACTGTGAATTTAAGCAAGATTAAAATATAATTCCTATGATGTTTCTCTTTCTTCAGTAAACTTCCTAAGTTCCCTCACCAAAGTGTTTCTTCCATAAAACCCAAGATTCTACTACTGAGTGTAAAGGTTCATGCAAAGGGATAAGAAAAGAAAGACATTATCAGCAACTTTAAAAAGCAGGAGGAAGAAGACATAAAAAATGGAGCATGCTAGTTTTATCCTCTGATCTACAGTGGGGAACTCACATCTGAGTTGATTTTTCCAAAGCCAACAAAATATGACATTTATCCACCCTCATCCCTCCTATAAAACTTGTCTCTGCCAAATGCTGTCTGAGCCTTCCCCAATCTGGTCTTTCCCTTACTAAAGTCTTCACTTTAAACTCCTTTTCCATTTCCCAGGCACTCCGTATTTGCCTATTCCAGCTACACAACTTTTATGCTTCAACTCTGGCTCACACCTGCATCCTGCTATGCCATGTTGCCTCTCCTACCCCCTGCATGTTAAGTACCACAAGCACAGCCATCCTTATTCTCCTCTTCATCTCCCAAAGACTTCAGTCTATATTAAAACACAGCACTGCCCTCAAGTACATGCTCCTTTCCTCAGCATGAAATTGATTTAATTAATGTGAGTCAATTAACTAGACTGGGTATCTAGCAATTCCTGAGAGTTAATGTTAGCAAATAAGATGAGGAAAGTGGCATATTCTGTGGTGACAATAAAATACAACAACAGCTTTTCTCTGTCAGCCTAACTTCTATCAGGATACAAGTGCTGCTACCACACAGGAAGCAATGACAATACACTAATTTTGTCTTCTTTAGCATTCTAGAAATTCTAACACTGAAAGTTGCCTATATACTGCACACCAGAGCATCTTGGAAGTTTCCCAGTGAGAAGAGCTTCTTGCAAAGAGAAGCTGTGAAATGGTTTTGGAAATGAAGTGTTAAATTATAACTGGCATTTCTGCCGTCTTTGCTAGCAGTAAAATCTTGTTGGAGACACTAGCACAGATACCTACTGCAAGAGATTTTAAGAGTATTTCCTATTGAGATTTTTTTTTAAAAGCAACAATCAGAAAAGCCTCTAAAAATGAAAAAGCAAGACAAAAACCCAAGATGTTCAAGTGGCTTTTACAGAAAAGAAAAAACCCTATTGCAACAGAGAGTGCATAGCACTGGCTGGGCTAGTAAACCCAGCAAAGGCACTGTTCCACCATGTGCCCAAGGCAGGCAGGCTTGATCCAGGTCACTCAGAGAGGCAGCCCCTCTCCCTACTCCTATGAAGAAGCAGCACTCAGCACAGCACTCCTCTCTCTGGCTGCTGGGGTTAAGGATTGTCCTTAAGCACAAAGGACAAGATCTATTGGTGTCATGGAGCTGGCCTCTATTCCAGTGTGCATTTCAAGAGAAGGAGCATCCCACGCTTTCCCACTCTTCTGTAAGAACAAGTATTTTCAAGTCCCTGCTTGACCAGCTTAAAAAATATGGTTAAATTAATATCTGGCAGTGTTCACATACAGTTCTGTGATCCACTAAGGACTCTTGATTTTTTCATCTCATTCCTGTTAATTCCATTTCCTCTGTGCCTAACACAGTGGTACCTCCCTTTCCTGGAGCCTGTTCCCTTCATCATTATTACAGCTGATATAGAGACATTTAGGTCACTCCAGATGAACGAGGGGTACTACATCTACTCCCTAGGTAACAACACAATAGCTGTTTCTGGTAGAAACACTGATACAGGTGCAATGTTTCAGGTATAGTAGAGATGAAAGGCATAACAAGAAAACACTCAAAGGACCTGAGAAAATGGAAGATGAGAGGATATTTCTCAGAGAAAGGGAGGTAAATGAGCACTTTGTTTTCCATTTATATTTTGTTAGCCCTCTTTCCTCAGTTTATGGAACAATATTTGTCCATATTATGGTCCTTTTTTATTACATAATTAATACTACATATGCTACATTAATCCATAATTGCTCTAAGAACATATCAAAGATATTAAATCAGCATTCCCCTTGTGCTCCTAACATTTTGGTTTGTGTTTAACCAGCTCCTTAGCTGGTAAGTGGACAGAGTAAGTTCCCCATCACTGTTCAAGTAATAATGCTATTCAACTATGTAAGAATACACATAGCAATATCCAAACACAGCAATGTTTTTACTGTGCAAATCATTATCAGTAAAGGGACAAGCACAGCCCTTTTTCTGCAAAGCCTGAATAAATAAAGGAGCTTTGTTTAGGAAATTCAGAAGAGACTTGAAGAGAAATAAATTCTGCAGTTAATAATTCATCTAGAAGCGGAGTGACTGCTGAGCAGCTCTGCAGCCCACTGTAAAGGCTTTCAGCAGTCACAATTACTACAGGGTGTTACACCCATGAGTCTGTACAGCTCTGGTTTTGCTGGTCATGTCCATGGCTTGCACTGTTCAACTGAATTTTCTCCAATTCAGTTACAGAGAGAAAGGCACCGAGGATTATCACACTATAGCATGTATGCATATCCTGTCCGTACTCTGATCTGTTCATCTTCCTGTTTTTCCTCACAGCTAGCTGCATTCAGTGCCTAGCAAGACATTCC
This sequence comes from Phainopepla nitens, assembly GCA_013400175.1. Taxonomy (NCBI): domain Eukaryota; kingdom Metazoa; phylum Chordata; class Aves; order Passeriformes; family Bombycillidae; genus Phainopepla; species Phainopepla nitens. The sequence goes on from VXBQ01005192.1 coordinate 276,181, forward strand.
CCTTGAGGATATTATCATGAACAAGCAAAAATTAGCTGTGGAAACTGCATGCATGATAAGAACACTGTATAAATGAATATTATCCCAGCAACATTAACTTAATTCTTTTGATAACATTGGAAAGGTTACTTTTCCACTTTTACAGCTCTGTATATTTTTAGAGGACAAAACACACTCACAACCAGAAAGCTTTGGTCTTCTCTTCAATATAGTATATAAAAGGTTTATAGATTTCATCAAAACCGGTTAGTTTATTGTCTAGACCACAGATTATTTTTCATAAGATTTTTTGTCATATCTGTGAGCCATTTTGTAATGATGAATGAGACTAGTGCCTTAAAATCATCACTTTCTGTAAGCAGGGAAACCCACTGAACCCTGTCAGATGGAATATCACCTTCTCCCCTGGAGCCTTACAAAGTAAGGGCATAATCTATTCTCAGAGGGGTATACAGGAGTCCAGGACCAAACCTTGACTTAATTAAAGGCTTTTTATATGGGGATAGAATATGAATTATACAGTCATAATAGGAGTTTTAAAGTTTTGCTGGTATAAGCTGAAATTGCTACTGAAACATTATACCAACCACAGGCTTTGGCACTAAAATCAAAGCTGATTTTGGCCCTTCTAAGGAATGATGTCTCTAGAAACAGTCTGTCATTGTTAGTTTTATTTTCTCATAACATAAGAACTATGGATCATGTGAAGGCATAAGTGTCAAGTAAAATATATGTTCAGTTTACAAAGAAGTGAAATTGTATACCTTCTATAATTTCAGTCCAAATGTTAGAGCTTAGCAAGCCATACAGTTGATTGTATGCACAGAAATAAATCACAGTTTGTATATGTACGGCTCTTGAAACACGTTTTTCTACTGGTATATAATGACAAGGAGCACAAATATACATGAGATTAGAAAATGTGTAATCATTCTCTTCTGTAGAAGAATTAAAGACACTTATAGTAATGGACTAGGCATCAACTACTGCCATAGGTATCAACAATTTTCACTTTTATCATTTATCACTTAGAAAAATCTGCTTGCTGCTTCTGTCTTCCTCTACGTGGTTTCAGAGTTAAAAATGAAATATGCAGCTTCACATTTCATTTTTAACAGATAATTGCTGCATAAATACACAGCATATAGCAAAGCACAGACATTTTATAAAACAAGAATGGTCCCAAAATATTCAGTTGCCTCTTTATTTACATTTCTTATGCAGTAAATACATTTGAAAGACCTACTCTGAAGTGACTCTTTCTACAGTAAGGCAAAGTTAAATTTGCCTAGACAGTATCTGAACCAAAAATTTGAACTCGTCATCATTTTGAAGTCAATAGAATTGACATTTATTGCTGTGCCATACCAAACTACAGCCCCACCTCTGGATAACGAAAGACTACAGGGCAGATGGATGCTTTAAGAGCCTTCCCTGGAGCCCTCTAGTGCATAGTGTGTTGTCTGTTTAGATTATAATCTCCTGGAAATGCCTGGACCTGAACATTTTTCTGTGTTTTGTGCAGATCTACTTCTTATGGTGTTTAGAATGATCATCACGATTAATCCATAGGTAAACTAGCCTAAGGAAGCCAATGTTGCCTGCACTGCAAGAGTATAGCCTCAGCTGTGGCATAAATACCATTTGCTCTCTGTTATTTACAGTGACTATTATGGCTCTCCAGGGAGACATGAGTCCAACGCCTAAATTCACGGGTCGCGCAAGGGAGGTAAGCACCAACTTTATTAGACCGTGAATTAGGCCACTCATTTGTAATACCCCCAAAGCCTGCATGCTGATGAGATATATCGAGATATATATATATACATATATANCATGTCATACAAAGTTCAGCTCTTTCAATATTAAAAACCAAGGCGGAGTAATGCATCTCGAATTATCAAATGACCACACCCTAACATGATTTTCCCTGTCTACTGCTTTCACAGTAACTGAAGTCACAGTCACTTCAGCAGTAGAAAAAAAAGAAATAAAAAAAGTCAAACAACTGAAAAATATCTAGATCACGACTGACTAAAAGATTAAATTTATTTTCAGTATCTCAACCTTGCTTTTTACTTAATCTGACGGTATGAAAGGACATTATTAACACATAGCCATTGTGCATATCCAACCACATGTGGCCGTGGGTAGTGCATGAACGAACTGCACAGTCAGTTTTATAACACTCAGACACCAATTTACATCTAAGCCATAGGACTTTAATGCAAGCTGATGGACGATTTTTGAAAGGTGAATGACATAGGTAAGTTTCACCTTTTGCTAAATGTATATGGTTCCTGTTCTTTGGTATTTAGACTTCTATAACATGACTTTCAAATAGCTTCAACTGAGAAGTGGCAAACCAGCTCTATCTGCTAACTAGCTGGAGTAAACAACCCATCTGTAAAGCTTTCCTTGAGCAAGGGGTTTCTTTCCTGTTTGTGCTTAAAAGGAAATGGAAGCACAGAAGAAAAAACAATCCAAAGGGGGAAGAGACCTGCCGAGGGAGATACACATATGTATTGTATTGCCTGTTAGGATACTAAATTCCTGGCAGGGCTCACATGGATATCTTTCACTGTGCCCTCTCTAGCACTAAGTCTTATTTCCAATGTTTAGAAACAAGAATTGTAATAAAATCTGTGGACAAAATCTCCTAAGAAACCCAGCAGAATTTGCCCTGGTGGTGTTACCCTGGCCATTCCACATATGACAACATACAATTCGAATTACAAATTAATGTCATGTATGAAAATAAAACTAAGTCTAATTCTCACCTCTATTGGGTTAGCATGGCAAAGTGTTGATGTGTTACAGGGATAGCTTCTGTGAGAAGCTGACAGAAGCTTCCCACATGTTCAGCAAAGCTAATGCCAGCCCCAGGAAAGACCCACTGCTGGCCAAGCCCAAGCCCCATCAGTCACTGTGGTAGCACTTCTGAGGTAACGTGGGGAAAAAACTGCTGGGAAAGAGCAGTTGGAGAAAGAAGAATACGCAAGAGAAACAGCCCTGCAGACACTGAGGTCAGTGTAGGAGGGGCAGAAAGAGCTCCAGGCACTGGAGCAGAGATTTCCCTGCAGCCCATGGTGAAGCAGGATGTGACCCTGCAGTCCATGGAGGTCCATGGAGGAACAGGTCCATCCAACTGCAGCCTGTGGAGGACTCCACACTGGAGCAGGTGGATGCCTGAAAGAGTCTATGAGCCCAAGGGAAGACTATGAGCCCAAGGAGCAGGGTCCTGGCAGGACTTCTGACCCCACAAGGGACCCATACTGGAGCAACCTGCTCCTGAAGGACTGCACCCTGAGGGAGGGACCCACATTGGAGCAGTTTGTGAAGAACTGCAGCCAGTGGGAAAGATTCATGATGGAGCAGATTGTGCAGGACTGTCTCCTGTGAGAGGGACCCCATTCTGTAGCAAGAGCCCTCCACTTGAGGAGGAAGGAGTGGCAGAGACGTGTGATGAACAGACTCCTGGCTCCATTTTTTTCCCCAGCACTGGCAGGGGGGAACAAGGTAGAGAAAATCAGGAGTGAATTTAAAGCCTGGAATGAGGGAGAGGTGCATTGAAAGTGTTTTAAGATTTGTGTTTATTTATACAGTACCTTTCTCTGATTTGATAATTCCCCCCCCCCACCATCTCCAAGTTGAGTCTGTTTTTCCCATGATGGTACCTGGTGAGTGATCTCTCCCTGTCCTTATCTCAACTCTTGAGTCTTTCATTATATTTTCCCTCCCCAGCTCAGCTGACGTGGGTGGTGATAGAGCAGCTTTAGTGGGCACCTGGCATCCAGCCAGGGTCAACCCACCATATCATCCTGGTATCATGTACACACCCAGCAGTCTTTACTCATAAATTACAGCAGCAGTTACTTCAATCAGTATTGAATACCTAGAAAATCTATTTTTAAAAGTCTCTACAATACTTAAAAGGCTCAACATATCTGTTTTAATCAATAAAAAAACTATTAATTGCTGCTCTTCTGAGTAGTAAAATCCACTCACATTACATTACACATATATACACTTGCACAAAAGAAATGTTCAAGATGGGAAGGGAGAATGTCTCTACTGCTACACTGAGCTGTGAGTCATGAACACTTCCAATAGTCCACATTCAGTTGTTTAATCTCTTTTTCACAAAGAAACTAATTTCAGCCCAGAATTTAGACAGATGCTTAATAGGCTGTTAGGTTGTTCCAATGCAGACAAAAAACCAACTATTTACTCTGTGTCATGTTTGAGTTCCATAGTATTCATGTTCTCAAAAAGATAATGAACTTCTAAACACTTTCCAGTAAATGTTACTATAATTTTAGGCCTTCCTCAACAGGAATATTCTACAAGCTCCAGACACGTCAATCAAAATTTTGTATTAAATTTTACTTTTTAACAATTTAAATCTACTGGACAAACACAGCATATTCCAGATTAATAGTGTGCCCTCTTTCACACTGAGCATGAACAGGTCAACACAGAAACTTCAAAGGCCATCTTGAAATTCCCTAGCATCAGCTAGCAACAGCTATTCTTAAAATATGATGCCAAAACTGCTTGAAACAATGAGGATTCCACAGGATCAGCCAGGAATATCAGCCTGCCTCTGGGATGAAGGAAGCGTATAGAGTCAGCTGGAGCAGGAAAAAAACAATCAATAAATGGAAAAGGGGTAGAGGCAGAGATGCTGATTTCAGCCAGTGTAGGAGTTCCCATAGGACCAGTTCAGCTAGCTTCAAAAATAAAAGGGCTGGAACCTCCTGTCTTGTACAGAGGTCCAGTTCAGCTCCTGATTGCTTCCCAAGTCAAGCAAGGTCTGTATCTGACATACATTTACATCTGCCTACTCCATGTATGAGCGTTGAGAGGTCCACTCCAAAGAATTTCTTAAGAACTATCAGACCTTCCAAAGACATTCCAAATTACTTCATGGAGTGTGACAATAAAAAAAGAAAGAAGAAAAAGGGAGGAAACAGATGAGTGATGCAAGACACTGCCACAGAGAACTGTCAGGATGCAAATGGGCATTTTTTTCCAATTCTTTTAATTAGTCTCAACTTTACTACAGTTCAAATTAAAGCATCACCACATGCTATTGATCCCAAGCAAAGCTCAGATTTCTAAAAAAGCTATTTTCATAAAAATACACACAAAAAGCACTTACTTAAACAACTACAGTGTCTTGAAAAATAGTAATTGAGAAATACAAGTACCTGTTGTCCCCATGGGCAGGATCCTTGCGTTTAGCATCACTATCATAAACAAAACGCTCTTGGGAGATGACTATGATATTGTCTGTAGTTTCATTTCCCAAGATACTGATAACAGGATAACCCATCTGTAGTGTCCACTGATCCATTACCTCTTGGATATTTACAGATTTTCCAACCCTTTTTAAAGCCTTGAAAAAAAAGAGAAAGGTTTTAATACACTGAAGCAGTATCAACATGTAAAACCTTTTTTTTTTTTGTCCCTGGGATCATAACTGTTTTTGGAGGGTAAAATAACCATCACACATGTATGCAGATACACACACACACTTACACCCAATACATATACACTATATAACTGAACTTGAGGCTCTATGTATCTTAAAAATAAATGTTGAGTAATCTTGACAGAGAGGAGAGTGACAGCCAGAAAGTCATGTTTTCCACATCATTCAAGAACTTCTGCTACAACAGAAGAAATAAGCTGCTTTACAGGATTTTAACAAGAGCCACAGAAATACTGGGTAGCTATTGTTAACCAGCTAAGGTTAAAAAAGACACAGTGTTAGTTGATCTAGACACCTACAATAAGGCATACTTTAAGGGCCTTAATTTCTAAAAATACAGAGCTTCTCTGTTCTGAAAATCGAAATGACTAGTTATTTGAAAATACTGCCCTTTATGTCCAAAGTGAGGCTATGTATACCAAGATATCCCCTGCTGCTTCATAAACTGCACCTGTCACAACACATGGAGGATTAATGTGTTCATATTTGATTCCATATGTCAATAAAAATGCTGTTTAACAAGTGGATTTTCATCTGAAACACAAAGAGATACTACAGCATCGTGGGAGAAGAGACTGCATGTGAGGAGAAAGAGGCATCATTTGTTCTTCAGTGACAGACATGCCCCTAGCTGTCAAATAGTCCAAGATCACAGACTGAGCAACCTCTGATGAATACAAGCAGAAGATGTCTTCAGAACTGAGGCTGCTGTTGCACTGCTTTAGGAATAAAGGGGCTGGCAACACATGCATTTACAATTGAGGCAAACAGAATTATTAGCTGCAACAGTAGATATGAGCTTACAGTATAGCTGTAGTGCTTATGGAACAGAATCCAGTCTCATTTTTGTTCTACCTTATTAGCTGCAGATTCTGTTGTTCTTTCAAGACAACATTCATTCCTCCAACCTCCCATCGCCCAGAACTATCCCAGAGGCTTTAGCAGAGGAAGGCAAGAAAGATTGTTGCAGTGACATTCAGCTACAGATTAAGACATAGATTTAAAAGACTGTATGTTACTAGTCTCAACTCTCATTAGCACTCAGTACAGACATAGGACTTGGTTCAGTTGCCCACATGTAGGTGACTAATGTCACTTGATCTTTACCTGCCACTCCAGAAGAGCACAAATTTCCCCATATATCTTATGCCAAATTTGTTAGACACACCTGAATGTCTTAAATATCCTACTGCATCTAATCTGACACTACTTGCCTATTTTTGAACAACTATCTCAAGTCTCTAGTCAACAGTCAGTGGTTCAGGCTTATTATAAAATAGCTATGTAGTGGTTAGCCAATTGAATTACTCTCTATGCTCTGCTGACTATATTGACTAGATTTCTGGGACTCCAGTCATTCCTATTCACTAGTGTCAAATGACATGTCCTAAAATATTCGACACATTCTTTTAGAACCAGTGTACCTACAACCGACGTGCTTCTCATGTGGCAGCTGGAAGTCAGGTAGGATAAATTAAGGTAAAAGCCATCAGAAGTCTGTGAATTGGTGACTGAAGACTCAGTGAGAACAGGATTTTGGACACCTATATACACCATGTATATACCTGCTTGTCTAGATGTCGACCCCCAGCTGAATCCGAGATTTGATGCTGATAGTTACAACTAGATTGTCATGTTTTGTATGGCTTGAACTGGTACTTGTGCCAAAACTCTCAGACTGTACTCCACATTGTCCTCCACTCAGTCTTTATTTCTGGGGAAGACTCAGACTAACTCAGACTAGTCCCATAGGGGAGAAATTCAGGCACACTTCACCCATGTTACAAAAATTATTCTAGGCATCTTACAAAAATTATTTTTAGACCAGGCTCTAGAATTCAAGCCAAGCTCGGATATAGTGCTCTACAGCATGACAAATGTTACAGCAACTAGTTCTCTGCTTATACCATACTTTGAAGCTTTAATAGTTTTGTCCTTCACAAAAATCTTAACTCCATACAAAATCACAAACACACGTGATGGAAATGCCAAAGCTTGGCACTTTCATGTGCTTTCCAGCTTATGGGTCTCAGTGTGCTGCCACTGAAGTCAGTGATAGATTCCATGAAGTGCCTTTCACCGCACATCAGTGACAGAACACATGCAGGGAAATATATTCTAATATAACAAAGAACAGAAATGCTGCAGAACTCATTTTTAATGTTGCCACTAGGTTATCTTACATGGAATTTCTTTGCATCAGTTTTTATATTTGCTTTGTGGTTTGAAGATCTCAATATGCACTGTTCACTCCTGATCTCACCAAGAAAAATACCAGAGAAAATTCCTGTTTCTCCCTCAGTGCAATAGATTAAAGCATTTTACCTTTGACAACGTGTTCCAGAGATCATTTCTGGCTGCATTGCCATACTTGTGAATGGTTAAATAGTCCTACCAAAAAAAAAAAAANACACAAGCCAAACAACTAGAGCTGTGCATCACTGCTATTAGGAGTTAAATCACATCAATGTTTGCATTTGTTAGAAATCTAGAAATGTACAATATGTTCATCCTAAGGGAATAAATAAACAGTTTCTTAAGCTACTTTGCAATGCAAATATCGTTGCTAAAAATTTCATTTACAACATTCAATACTCCTCCTTTTTTGTGTAAGTCATTCTATAAGCTAAATATCTTTTATATATATACATATATATATATATATATATATATATATTTAGAATACACATCTAATCTTTGGAAAGGTTCCTAGGTAATTCTTGGCAATGAAAGGAGAAGCTGCTGAAACACAGTTCCAGCTGCTGTTTTAGTAGGTCATTCTGCTTTGTCTAGTGTCAAAAATTTGTTCACTTGGATGACAGTTGGATTCATTACAGAAAATTTAACTGAGCAATAGTCCATCTGAATTCCAAAGTCTTATCTAGAGAGATCCTGGCCCTTCAGTGTCAAAATACATCATCCTGGCAACTAGGGTGGTAGCAGGTTATCACAAGGCTCTCCACAACAGGGAGCAGGTGGAAGACATGTGACAGGAATTCAACTCTGTGCTTGTGTACAAGGACCTACATGTATGTTTTCATGCCACCTGTGACTCAGAGTCTGAGGAGGTTATAAACTGAATGCTTTCACTTATTCTGTCACAGTTTCAATAACTAAAGGTCAATTCTTCTCCCATAACAACCAGAAAGATAATTCCCAATAAGCTTCCATCATATTTAAATAACTTCCCAAATTAATAGTTTAAGCATAGATATAGATATTAATAGATATTAATAGATATTAATAGTTTAAGCAAAGACCAGCTTGGGTCTAGGTCTTCAAGCATAAAATACTTTCTTTTTAAAATGACTTCTGGCGAGACAACATTATTGTTTCTCACCATCCCATGTCCCTTGACAACAGCTCATTCAGTTACAAAACTGAAATTCAGAAGTGATTATTTGAATAAAACACATTTCAAGCATTTGATTGGTAGAATTAAGTGAAAAAAACAGATCAGAGGTTGTACATCAACTGGTTCTCCTACAATTGAATTTCTACCATCTTCACTTTACACAATGGTAGAAAACAAACCCTAATTTACTGCACAATGATAAAACTAGGACAAATTTGCTGACTATGTTATCTGTGCTTTGTATGAAGTAAGATACTTCGGGAATAATTAGTATTTGGAAAGCAAATTTTCTGATACACAAATTGTAGCACCTGCAACAGATTTAGCTTTTGTCAGCCAAGTTATAGTAAAACAAGCAACAACTCCCATTTAATCACAGACTAGGAAGGCTAAATGAGAACACTGCAAATGCAGTGCTGAGTCTTAACAATGTCATGAGACTAACTCAGAAAAAAGACAATAGGCTGCCCCTATAGCACACTGTGCTTCCATTTTGTCCAAAAATATGGAATCATTTAAGGCACGGTGAAACATTCAACAGCTTCCAAAGCTAAAGAAGCTGAATTGCAAATTAGAAAGCTAAAATGGGAATAAACAAAAGTGAAACGAGGTAAATAAATAACAGATATACGATCCACATTTTAAGCAGTAGTAGCAAATGCTGCATGTATTGGTCCTTCTGAAAGATGCTTTTAGAATCATTAGAGAGTCAAATAAAATGGGTGGAACACTTGAGGATTTCATCCAGGCAATAATCCTGTTTACCAATCTACCATTAGACATGATATTTGACTTTTACATTTTGTGTTCAGAAAGACTGCAAAGAGATTAAATGCTTCTGCCCTTTTCTTTTGGGTTTGGTTTTGTTCGGTTTTTTTCCTCGCAATACATATATTGGGAAGTTTAAATGTGGCTTGTCGCTCAGTTAAAAATTTATTATCCTCCAATCTAAGATGTTTATCTCACAAACAGAAACAAAAGAAATCCTAACCTTTACCATGAAATAAGAACATACAATAAGAAACACAACATCTTGGTACAATGCTTGCACCACACAACCTAATCATCAATTTTGTTATTATTTCATGAAAGTTGCATCAAGAGCATAAACAGAGCATAAAACTAGGTGTGTTATCAAACGCATGCACAAAAAGCAGTCCTAAGCGACAGCGTGTATCAACACAGGCTTTCAGTAGTAAACCTACATTGCAATCTCAAATCTGAGTGCACTTTCCAGAGGTACAAGAGCAAAAGGCTTCTGAACCAAGTCCCATCAAATGTCCTCTTATTCCTAGTCTCATATATTGTTTTCAACAATAACCAGTAGCAGACACCTGGAAACAGTATAAAACTAGAAAAGCATACAGTGGTACCTCGCACAACTGCTCTTCCATCATCCAGCACTTCACGGCACATGAAATCCTAAACAGATTAGTATCCTTGCATTTAAGAGTTACCTTCTGTGAATTTGGATTGTTGCTTTCTGAGCCTATACAAATAAGCATTTGCAACACCTTATGAAAAAGCATTTCCCACTTCAGTGATCTGTTGTGTGATATCTGTTCCAAATGCCTGCCTATCTGCTGGTTTCATCTGCTGCTTCCTACTTATGGTATTAGAAAACACAGTGCATTACTGTTCCCCACTTCATTCTCCCCAAGACACTCATGTTTTCACAGATCTTTATAGAATGCGTCCCCACCCCAGGGTTTATACAGGTTTTATACTGAGAACTCTGCCAGACCCAACCACTCCCAGCTCTGCTGTAAAGTTATACTGCCACCCCAGCTGCTGACTCCAAAGGTAGTCTGGATAGTTTCTGACCTTGCCTGAACCATTACCAGATGATGAGCCTCACTTCCACTGACAGGCAGTCAGCTTAAAAAGGAAAAGATGTAACATTAAATACATATCAAGAAGTAGTAAAATAGGAACCAAAGATCTATACACACCCTGGTTGTCTATTCTAAGTATGGAACAAGCAGAAATACAATACATTTTTCCTCCTGAGGACTCATATCTAAGTCTTAAGCAGCTTGCAAAGGGGCAGAATACATGCTCTCATTCACTGTAGTTCTCCAGGGCAGGAGTATTAGTCACCCTTTTGCCTGTACCTTCAGTAGAAAAACCAAAGCAAACAGAACAGAGATGCAAGCCACAGAACCGAAAAGGAGGATGACACTGAAAACACAGCTGTCTGCATCTAGGCTGTGCTCAGTGCAGCTCCAAAGGAGGCAAAGTGACTTAAAGCCACTTATTCATAAACACATATGCCCAAAACCATCTGGCTGCAAGGCTGCTTCCCATCATAAACTTGCAAGTCTATCACCAACAAAAGCTGTTCCATCGAATGGAGTATGCTGGAGCATGAAGATATGCATTAGCCGCCTTTCTGTCAGCTATAACCCTACAGTGTACGTGAGCACAAAAGATGGCATGCAAATCTCTTTAACAACTCAAGACTCAAAAGTGCTCTTCTAAAATTCTTCCATTCTCCTTCACTGTAATGCTGCCTCTGAAGTTTTTCATTGTTATGGAGAAAGTAAGAAGAGTTTGCAGACCCTTGGGCACTGTCACTCAACATGAAAATTAATCAAAAACACAACCCAAAAGTAACCATTTGGGTTTACATTTTCAGCATGCATCCTCTTGTAATATTCTTCCTAATATTTTCACATTAAAACATGAATCCACTCTTTGCCAAAAAGAATAATGGACTGTGATCCATTCACCTCTATCAATAAAAAATTCCTCAGACAATGCAGTTTTCTAACATGCTTTAGCAAGTCTTAACATTAAATAAATAAATAAACAAATAAATAAATAAATATCCTGACTCTGTGACACCATGAAAACAAAGACCATTTACTGCACAACCACAACACGGGATGCTTCAAAAAATCCCAACAGATTTAGACTACAGTATAATGTGTTATCAAACAGTAATCTTAATCCCCCCTCAAAAAGAATTAAAAGGCTCAGTGCTTTTGAAACTATTTCTTGAAAACTGGAGCAGATAGCTTGAACAGTAGTAGGAACAGTGAAAAATGCTTAAAGATTTTGAAAGATGGTTTTAGTAATGCCGTATTGATTAAGATTTCAGACTTTTTATTGTATTAATTTTTTTTAAGGAAAAGAGATTATTTAAAAGGGAAATGTCTTTCATTTCTTTGCAATATTACCTAGTAACTAAGCCTCTTGGTTTCAAAATAAATTAACTATGCCACTATCCAAACCTGATAATGCTCACAACTAGCAAAAGGTAGTGACTGATAAATACCAAAAAGGTTAAGGAAGTGTAAAGGAGGAATAAGTCTCCAAACATGCATCTTACTTTCAACGGAGATTTTACATCTATAAACAGAAACCAAAATATCAAATCTAGGACTAAACTCCTTTTTCAGTTAATCTGTATGAAGTTGATTGCTTAGTTGAAGGAACAGCTCCAGACTTACATGAGTGGTGCTGAGATCTGAAACAGGTTGATATTGAGTAACTTCATTTTTCTCCTAAAGATAACTGGAAAATTCCACTATATGGCAGAGGAAAAAGTAGCAAACTATTTTCATCTCCAATTCCTGTGGCTATGTTTCTCCTTTCTCAAGGCTCAGGAAGAGCAGACTTGCCTCTACCTCCCTTTATTGTATTTCATTCCTACTACTCAGTGCACATCCTCCTCCCTTTGGCTTACAGTATGTTCTTGTTCAATGGTTTTATACATGACTGCTGTGTATCACCAAAGATTTAACGCTATAAATATAAACATTTAGTTCAGGTAGAAATCAGGCTCTAATGCTCCAAGCATCAAATCCAGTGTGTTTGTCTTCCTAGAAATGTATATACTTAAGATTAAGCCACCAAACCCTACCTGATAGATGCTGACTCTCTGACTATAACATGCACCTTCCTCCCTTCCTTCACACTAACATCAAATCTGCTATCACATTAGCAGACAATGTAAATTATCTTAACACTGTCTAACATTCAAATAAAAAAGCCTGGGTAAGGGTTAGAGGGTAGTGCATATGTTGGCAAAGGTGAGCAACAAAACAAGAGAGAGCGAGAACCAGTGGTAAAGACTAACCAGCAAGCTACAAAACCGTGAAGATTCCCATAAGAGAGGAAGACCACTGAATAGAAAAGCTAAAATAGCCAACTAGATTTGCAGTATTTTTCAGCTGTACTACAGACTAATCCTGAAGAAACAGCCCTAAGGAAGAGAAGTGATGACCCTCCTGGCTGGGCAGTCAGACAAGCAACAAAATTAGAAGTAGCTAAATTCACCTTACTAGTCATGGTCAACATTGTGTAAGGCAAATTAGTTGGGGGTTAACTCTATTTGTGTCAAGAATTAATTTGTACCCGTGAGTCAAGCTGCAGCGCTACCTCCAAACTGAAAAAAACAGCCGTTATCAGACCAGTTGTCAAAGCACTACTGCAATGCCAACTAAGAAAAAAAATTTGAAACAGATCTTCCCTGGACAAATAAGAATAGCTAAGAGAAAGATTAACAGTGCATTACATTTAAGGGGAACAAAAATTTTATTTCTCTAAAAGTGATGCTCAAATGTTCTTTTCAAATTTTTAAGTAGTGGTTGGTAGTGTCATTTCTCATCAATAAGCTAATTTTTAAAGTGATTAGTTAACCTTCATTAGAAATTACATGTAGACACTGCATTCAGAACTGAGGTAGACTAAACTTAGAAACTTCAAATAATAATAAAAACACTATCATAAATCAAAGAAAGGGAAATAACATTTAACTTCAGTTTTTAAAGTTTCTACATGGAACTACCATGAGGTTTAACTAATCCAATTATAATTCCCACCTTCTGCTGCTTTGAATGAACTTTTGTGTAACTCTGTTTAAAATGTCTACTACCAGGAGCTTCTTAGCTAGCTTCTAGTTAAAACTCACAAATAGGTAAAAAGAAGTTTAAAAAAGCCTGAAAGGTATGCAACATACTTCAAAGCCATCACACAAAAATTCACTTCAGCTGTGTTTTGCCTTCTCTTGGGGTTACTATCTCAGTCAACACATATAATCCTAGGGAAGGAATTCAGTGGAAGCCTATCACTGTACACCAGCTGAAATTCCAGCCCTTCATTTCCAGAAGGTACATTTAGACATTTTTTCACAAACAACAGTGATATAATGCTGACAAACCAGCAGCAACTGGAAAATATCCAGTCAACATGTCATATCTGCAATTAAATCATTATGTCTAAACAGCAAGCTATAACTACTAATCAGAAAGAGTGAAACTGGAACCACACATGGAAATAAATCTTAATTTTCTCTGGAGCCAATGATGCTGAATGGGCCACATAATTATAGCATTTTACTTTGTCTTTTTTCCTTTGTAATTCATGATACTCCCATTGCTGCTAACAATAATCAGATCAGCAGAACTGACATTTCTGGCATTATATGGACCAATGGGAGTTTTAGCATTGATTTTGCAGGAGAAAAATTAGGGCAAGGCTGAGGGTCTATCATCCACGCTATTAGAAGTATAACATTCATTTAGAGGATCCAGACAGGACCTCTGCCCTGTTATATGCAAGCTAAGATACAGGAGAAACCAGTAAAAGAATGCAGGCAAGAGCCATCATTAAGTCAATGGGATTGCTTGCTTTGCTACACCCACTGCTTGTTGGTAAGAAACCAGTACTATCAATTAGAAATAAGCCAACTAAAATCCACATGGCCATTTGTTTTCATTCCAACAGAAGAAGAAAAACTTCAAATGACTGTAAGGAACCCCATTTTTCAATTAATAATCTTCTGTAGTGCAACTCTGTGTACCTAATGTAAATGGGGCATCTAAAACCAATTAAAAATCTGTATTCAGGCAAATTTCCAGTTACTTTAACATATATCCTGCTTTGCTGAGAATCCTTGTTAAAACATCGGAAATATTAAATTGAGAGGTATATTTCCCTTGTAAAATTCAACTTCACCTTTTAGCTATTAATATGAAGAGGAAGGAGGTTCCATTTTGAAACATAGCAGCAGCAGTTGCAGTGTAGTGGCAAAACAGTTTGCAAGTGAAGTCTAAAGGGAACAGTTAAAAGGATTGTAAAGTTAGTGCATGGCAGAATCTGACGGTATCTGCTGTGCAGTGAGAAACCTACTAGTATATAAAGCTTGGCTTTAAAGAAAAATGTATTTGATGTATTATTTGGTAGTGGTACCAAACAACTGAGCTAAGGACAAACTCTACAGAAACAAAGCATTCTCTGAAACTGAACCTCATATACTTGACTGAATTTGTACAATCATTTAATTCTGTCTTGTCTGGTTGTATAGTACACTGCTCAATAAATATATTCTTAGTGCACAAAAAAAAAATGATAGAAAGCTTTCCAGAGATATTTAGATGGCACCTGTTAATTGTGACAGGTTGGCTGCTCATTCCTCTGCACCAACTTGAACTACGCCCAAGAATTGCTAACCAGGCAAAAAATCTCTGCTATATTTTTCTGTAACAATTTTCTCGATATAAACACCAGACTTGGAAAGAAATTATTGCTTAGTTATTATGAAAAGCTGTCCATAAACCAATCAAGAAAACTTACTGCAAGCATGTCACTGTGTCTAGATCATAAGGACCTGCAACACTTGTACAGTAACACAGAATAAAAGATAAGAGAATCAGCAACAGCGAAGCTCGGATTTCTAAGTTGTTGTTTGTATCAATGAGAAGATGTTTCTTACTGTACAAAACACCTTCATACAATTCAGCCCCTAGAGCTGCACCTTTTTTTTTTTTCATTTGGCGAAATGAAGACACCTTAAAAATCATTAGCCCTCACATATGGCAATATAAGTGTCAACCTAGCTACAGTAACTGAGCTTTAAATAAATGTAGGGAAAGGAAAAGGAAGAGGAAGGGGAAGAGAAAAAGGGAGAAGGAAGAGAAGAAAAAGATGGAAAAGGAGAAGGAGGAAGTTTTCAAACAGTGTGTTTTGTACAGTATGGATTCATGATATTTTTTTCTGAATGTCCTCCACTAGATTGAAGTAGATTTATTTATTTATTTAATTTCCAATATGTATAATGTGTTAACTAGGAGTTCAATCCTGCAGTATTTGTTCTGAAAATATCCCCAGTGACTTCTAAAGAGCTAATGGAAATTCTGATTGCATAAGAGCAGCAAAATCGCACACAAAATGTTTCACTTCCAGTGCCCAGTAAAATCCACTGAGCTGCCTCGTAGCAACAGAGGAAAGGTTGGCACTGAGCTGCTATCAGGATAACAGTGTAATTCTATTCCAAAAGAAAACATTTTTGTAAATAGCTGCTGAGCCTGCTAACATTATCTGGGAATTCATAGCTATCACTCTTCCTCTTAATAATTCCTGTAATAAAAATGAAGGAGAAAAAACAGTCATAACTGAATTTCATATGCAACAAAAAGAAGCTCACTGAAGGCACACCAAGTGAATAGCTATGCAGTGTCTGTAGCATGACTGACTCTAACATTGCCATAAAGGGCAATGCTGTCCCAAGAAAACAACCTTTGTTTATACACAGTACATATACTAACTGTTTTTCTTTTTGTAAAAAGCTTTAGCAACAAAGCAAAGTAACATTTTATCCTAGCTGAAGAACACCACAAATTCCTCCTAATGAAGGCAGTACCATCCATAACCTTGCTCTGAACCCAGGCACTGGGGACACCACTGGCTATTGAGGTTCAGCAGCATCTGCCCTCACCACATTTTATGTTTCCTTGCTGCAAACTCAAATGTGGGCGAAGCGCAAGTGTTTGAATTGAAATCCTATCTTCAAAGAGTCCATCTTAGATTGAAGAATTCTCCAAAATTTCAGTCAACACTGGAAAGTACTGAAAAATATCACATTTTACCTTTTTTATCAGTGTTTTTATCTTTCCTCTGCTGTCCCTATGCACTGGAACACAGCTCTAAAGGTCAGAAGGAAAGTGATCTTGTTTCAGGAAAATGCTTTTTCCTAGCACTGATCACTTTTAGATAACCCAGCAGCTATACCGACCCTCTCTCTCTCTGCACTAACAGCTCACAGCTGCTTAAGCTCAGAGAGAAACTCAGAAAGCAAAGAAGCCCATGTTTCCCTTCTCCCGGCAACCCCCAACAGCTGGGGAAGAAAACTTATCCAAATGCTCCAGGCACACAAAGCAGAGCAGAGGGAATGGAAAGGAGTTCATATAACCAAACAGGAATATTCTGCTAATGCACCATTTCAGGAAGAAGCTCCCTTTGCAGAGCATCAATATTATATGGGGCAAGTACCACCAGCACACATGATATGTGGCTGCTAAAACTGTGGGTACATTACGTTAGCCCTGCTGATATTCTGCTTTCAAACAGGTAATAGTTAAACTGCAGAACTGTAGATAAACCAAATACCTTCACTCTGTCTGTGGATCAGCTTGTTGCACACAAGGACAGCACTGTGGTCTCATTTGTAGCTGAGCTGGACTCTGTGACTGAACCTGATGTGACGTCTGTTCTAAATATCCGTTCTGCTTATCTGTTCTGAATACCTGTTCTGAAGTGGTTTATAATGCTAAATATTTTAACAGAATATCTTCTTGGGTTTCAAAATAGATCCAAATTTCATGGCTCTTTTTCATTTTACTCACATTGGTCCAATTTCCCCTCTGATGTACAGGTACTCCATTCTCATTAATTTCTTTAAAGAAATATTAGTTGAATTATCAACATTTTCTGGAGGGCCACTTTGGCATCTTCACAGGCTGACCTGCAGCCACACAGTTGACAGTGACACCAGTGGAAGCTGTGCATTCACATATAAACTCTTCTGATCCCTAAGTGCTAAGACACATGGGAGTTTTGCATACTTTACACCTACGTAAATTTTAACTTCAATTTCTCTGTGCCTAGATCTCCATCCAAGCACTATGCCTTTCTTCCCTATGAGATTTATGTCCTCTTCATTAACTGTTGGTGATGCATGCTGATACCACACTGGATGACATTTAAGAAAATTGAATGTAGCAGTTAGGAACTGAGCTACAAAGCAAATGAAAGTTATATGAAACTACTGAACAGAAGAACAATTCGGTTAGCGTGGTCCACCTTGTGAACTGAATCAGACATTGTTCTATGTAGAAAACAATGGGTACTTGCATAATTAAAAAACATGGTAAAGGTGCACACAGAAAAAAAGATAGAAAAATAAAATTAACTTTAGCATTTCTCAAAAACTGTACATTTAAATTATGCAACTTCAAGCACAATTTTTTTTAAGCATTAGCTTTTTGCTACACACAGTATACTCAAATACTCTTGGAGTTAGAGGAAGAATTTCTATGATACCCAAGTCTGGGTCTTGCCATGCTATACATCTTTAACACTTTCAAAGGAAAAAAATATTGTGACATGACAACTTATAGAAGTTTCTTATGCAAGAAACTGACCTACTGTCTTTTACTGACCTGCATAAGTCAAGGTGAAAAAATGTACAGAAATTCAGTTCATAATGCTGAATTCCTTTAACAAATGTAAACTAAAATCCAGAGTAATGTAAACTAGAAGCAAAAGAAATGCTGAGGGGCAAAAAAGGTGAAAGATGCTAACAATCTCATATGATATGCAGAGTAAGAAACAGTGATGTCAGCTCCTATGAGATTTCCTATGATTTCTGAAGTTCTCCCTTTAACATGACAAAGTTCTCCAGTTAATTCTCAAATAAAGAGATTGGTAGCAACTAACTCAGACAATTCATTGCCAGAACATCCATAATGATACTTTGATATTCACCAAAGTCATATACTCTGCTTTTCTAAATCAGGAGGTAGGTGCAGAATCAGCTAAAAAGTACTTTACCCAACATCTAGTAAATGCACCAGCTGCAACACCAGAGGTATTCTAGCTATAAAGATGCTCCTCCTGGGTGGCAAAAGTTACATCCTTTGACTGAGCAAAGGAAGACTCCAGGTAATTCCATGTGCATTGTAGATCTGAAGGCAGCGTCAGAGTTCACTGCTTCATGGACCTTGTTCCTAAGCTGCCTGGTTTTTTGTTTGTTTATCTTTGCAGATTTTTTATGTTTTTACAAAAAACTCTTGAAAAGAAGTCTCTAATGATGTCTCATTAAAGATAGCAAACAACTAACTGTTATGAATCTGTAATAAAGATATAATAAATAGGTATTAAAGGGGTACACTGTTTAATACACTACATTAAAAAATAGATTATCGTATAATACCATGGAAATAGATGAAAATATTTCATGCATTACTATTTCATGCACATTGTAGGTGTCTAAAAAATAGGAAAAAAGCAATGTCGATTAAAGCAAGTTTAAATACCCAGCAATACGATCTAGGAAGTGACTGAAATCTGAACCTTGCTGTACTCAATAGCCTGAACACCACACTTCCCCAGACAGCTCCTGTGAAAGACTGACTAATTTGTTTCAATACAGTGGTCACTCTACAGCACCAAAAGAGACAGTATATATATCCAGAGCACTGTATGAAAACTCTTCCAAATGTACAATGTGAAGCCTAAAAAGCAGTTAATTTATCACAGTAGCATAGACTCCTACAGTAACTAATTCAAACTGCTGATGATGCACTAAATCAGAGTGAGTGATGAACACATACATAGCAGCAAGTGAAGTTCAAAAGGATACAGATCTATGTGATCAATGAGCTGTCACACAGCAAATGAAATTCAGTGTTGACAAACGTACAGTAATAGAGATGAGACTCCAAAATAATCAAACCAAATATAAGAAAAATAAACCAGTGTAGAAATATCTCATTACAGCACTGGAGGTGCCTTCTTAAATACCTCTATCAGACATTCAAATCACTGGTACTTCTCTCTCTATTTAATTTGAAAAAAAATAAAAACCAAACACTGATTACTTGAAGAGATGCCTTGTCATAAAGCAGTAAAATCTTCCCAAAAAATGCAATCCAGTGACACCAGATATGTAAGAAACCATCCATTTCAAGCATAGAGTTAGAACAGCAGCCTACAGAAGAAAATCTCACACAGACCTAGTATCGTATTGCACATTTCCACCCTGAGTGATGACGGAATGATAAGGCCAACTTATGGTTTTTACCTCTATCAATCTGTGCAGTTCAGAAACATAATCAGAGCAAGTGGTGCTGACCAAGCCTCTTCATACTCTAAGCACCTTCTTACCTAATTAATAGCTTTTTGACTGAAGAGCAACACCATTTTGTAAGAAGAGTACTGGCACTCAGTGATGTGCACTTCTTGAATGTTCCTGGAGCATAAGAAACTGCACATCATTAAAGATGCCAGAACTTTTAAAAAGACAGAAATCACCTATTTTTAGAAGGAAGGATTTATTAGACATTTTCTACAAAAATAATAGCTGTAACTTTCTCATATGCAAGTGTTACCTGCTGTGGGTACTACTGTCATTATTCAATTATTCATTACAGCCAATAGAAATACATCCTCTTTTGCTTTTGTCTACGAAGTGCTGCAGTGAGAATGTTCTGTCTGCAACTAAGTCTCCTGTTTGAAATGTCATAGGATTCAAGACATCATATCTCTCAAGGACTTTTCAAAAATCATACCTTCACTAGTCTCTTGGATGCAGCTTTACTGTGGAACTGCCACACTCTAATCAAATGGCCTTTCAAGTATATTTACCATCATAAGAACAGGCCAGTTACTCTTGACAGATATGAATCTCTACAGAGACATCTACACTGTAAAAATGAGCATTTCTACAGAATTTTACTTCCTTGCAGACTCCTTAACAGAACAGTTTACTGAACTATTACAGATCACATGCACATTTGTACACTTCCTTCAGATCACACTGATTAGTAAAGAATATCCACTAAAGAGCCTCATTCTCCTCCATCAACTTTTCTTTTTAATACAACTGATTGTTTCTTTGACAAATAAGGGATTTTTCACCTCCAAGCTGTCTGAACCTGCTCTTCAAAAAGTTCATAGGCCAGGTGAGTAAGAAAAAACAGGCAATTTACAAAAAAGGTAGCAATCCTATTTGCTTCTTGCTCTAAACCTTGCTTTCTCCTCTCCTTAACCCAAAGGTTACCTTATCTGTTGTAGCATCTCCTATGTAAAAGCTCTAATTCTTTAGCTCTTAATAAGACAATGAATCATGCCTTGATTTGGATGAAATCAGGAACAATGGAAACACAAATGAAGAACTACTCATTTTGGTTTATGCTACTTTAATAAGACTTCAGAATTACTCTTTTTTGTCTTCTGTTAAACACTTAAGGACCTAGCTAATACAATAAAAATAATTGAAATAATACTGGAAATATAATAGACTGGAGAGGTAACACTACAGAAGGTTCCTGGAAAGGGTGTCTAACTTCTAGACACAGTTGGCGAGCACAACAACTAAAAAAGCTGCCCTGCTGGACCTCTTGCTTGTGAACAAAGATTGGTGGATGACGTGATGATTGGAGGGCGTCTTGGGCTCAGCAATTATGAAATCATAGAGTTTTCAATCCTTGGAGAAGCAAGGAAAGGGATCAGCACAACTGCCACCTCGGCCTGTTTATGACACTCATTGAGAAAGACCCTTGGGCTTCTGCCTGAAGAGTAAAGGAGTCCAGGAAGGCTGAATGTATTTAAGAAATCTTAAAGGTGCTGGAGCTGGCCATCCCCATGTGCTGAAAGACAAGCCAATGGGGAAGATCACTAGCCTAGCTGCACAGAGAGCTTTGTCTGGAGCTCAAATAACAAAACCAAGTTTATGACCTTTGGAAGAAGGGGCAAGCAACTCAGGAGGACTACAACGGCATTGCGAGGTTATGCGGGCAGAAAACTTGAAGAGCCAAAGCCAAAGTAGAACTTTGTCTAGACACTGCTATAAAATACAATAAAAAACATTTCTATAAATATATCAGCAACAGAAGGAGGGCTGAGATTCTCCATCCTTTGCTGAATATGAGGAATAACATGGTGACAAAGAATGAGGAAAAGGCTGAGGTACTTAATGCCTTCTTAGGCTCAGTCTTTCATAGTAAGACCAACTGTTCTTTAGGTACCCAACCCACTGAGCGGGATGACAGAGACAGAGAGCAGAACTGAAGCACCAAACATCTGAGGGAAAATGGTCAGCAGTCTTCTACACCACTTAGATACACAGAAGTCTATTGGAAGGGACAGTATCCATCCAAGGGTACTAAGGGAGCTGGCAACAGTGCTCACTGAGTCACCTTCCATCATTTATCGGTAGTTCTGGCTAACTGGATAAGTCCTAGACAACTAGAGGTTAGCAATGTGACACCCATTTGCAAGAAGGGCTGGAAAGATGATCCAAGGAATGATGGGCCTTCAGCCTGACCTCAGTGCCAGGGAAGGTCGTGGAGCACATAGTCTTGACTGCCATCACATGGCACATGCAAGACAACCAGGGCATCAGGCCCAGCCAGCATGCTGTAAGAAAGGTCCTGTTTGACCAACCTGACCCCCTTCTATGACCTACTTTGTGGATGAGGGAAAGGATGGGGATTTTTCTACCTAGACTTTACTAAAGCCCTTGACACCATTTCCCACAGTATTCTTCAGGAAAAATTGGCTGTGGAGGTCTTTTAGAACTCAGTTACTCAGCAAACCATTAGAACAACACAGGACGAATGAACCATCAAGTGCATTTTCAGAATATCTGTTATTTGAAGAGATTTATAAATAGTAGTAATATTCAATTTTGCTATTCTGCAGAAAGGACATTTAGTTGAATCTTAGAATTCCAAATTAAAACAAGATTCAAGACAACATAATTCAGAAATCCAAGTGATGGTACGAATCTAAAGAGCTAAAATGCCTAAGCCAGTGCATGACAGAAAGGGTAAATTAGTCCTCCAGTTTCCCTTACTAGCAAAGCTGTAGCCTCCCAAATGTACAGTGTAGGAACAGTATTTTGTTAGATTTACAAAATACAAAGAATTAAATGATTGACAGATATTTCCAACTGTATAATTTGTAGCTTACAAGAAATTTATGAACTTTATGCTTTATTTTGTTCAGCTTGAAGACATACACATAGAAAATCTCTATCTGGATTTCAAACTGGTTTTAGTTAAAATCCCCATCTTCCTACTGAACTGATGCCAAGACTTGCACTAGTCAGATTCTCACAGTTAGATTTTTCATAGACTTTCATTAGCAAACAGAATGGTTTCTATTTAGAGCCAAACAAATGAAAAGCAGAAATAATAGGAAACCATTCAAATCAAAAACCAAAGCTCCATTACAACTTTATGGTAATTATGATTAATCCCTGCATGCTATTCTTTGATCTGAACTTTTCTTTCATTCTATTTCAGGACAACTTGCACACTGTTATTTCTCAGGCAAACATAAATGAAAACAGAAAAACATGGTTTAAGTACACACTAAAACTTTTCCTTTCTAAAACCCTGAGTGACATACTCCACTGGGAAAAAGGGCTACTGAATTACTTTATGAATGGATCTGTCCAGACAAAAGTTTCTGGCTGGAATATGGAGTTTGCAAGACTAAGGACAGAAGTCTTACTGTCCTAAATGAAATGATGGTTTTACCCTTGACATACACAACATTTTATGAAGTAAACTTCTGATTTAAAGAGTTCTTATCTGGATGAGAAATTTACCTATTGACCTGACCTGGTGTTACAACTAAGCAAATGATCAAGCTGGGTCCCATAAGTAAGTTATGCTACAAACCCTGAATGGACTGTAAACTCTCCAAAAGCTGTATTTCTTCAGCAAGTTTCCTTTCATTGCCTTTGCATGGAAAACACCTCTCTGACATGACCAATGTGTTCATTTAATTTTTGTTTTATATTTTATCTTCCAATTTATTTTGGTTAGAGGTAGAATTATTCTGTTAAAAAAATGACCTGATACTAGACGTAGTTTATTTAAATTTCAAAATGAAAAGCTTACTAAGAACAGATAAGATTGATTGCTCCTTCCAACTTAACATAATTGTATTTCAGGTGAACATCAATTTACTTTAAAGGACACTTCTAAGTAGCAGGCTGCATCATACATAATTCATCAATCACAGCTGCCTGTAACATGATTTACTCAAGCAGATTTCAATGGAATAGAGGGAATTGCATTGTTTTTTATGCTTTGGCTTGTTTGTTTTTAAACAGTTTACAAAACACTCATTTGTGCTGAATTATTGCTGAAAGGAGTTCATCCTTGGTAATCAACACATTGAATTTCTTTCTCTTTGTATAAAAATGTTACCTCTTTAAATTTCTTTTAAAAGACAGAGTGACTTTTCAAAACATTGTTAAGACATAGAGCACACCATGCTTATTAAAGGTAAAAAAAAAGCTCAAGGATTTTGCTATGGAGGAAGGAATGGCAAAAATATTTATCTGAAAAACATTATTCATTTTAGGGCTGTTTATTTTCCAGCTGGCTTATACTGTTATTATTTGTTAGACCAGCAGTCAAATGCAGGTGAAGAGAAGTAGCCACTTCCTCAGCTAGTCCTTCACACAGTTGTCACATGAATAAAGTGGCTTTTATGTGGCACTCTACACAAAATTGTATGCCAGTTAAAGTGCAATCACTTCATACACCAAGAAATATAGGTGAAACTGCATCTTCAATCAAATTCAGCTTCAGGGACATAGTGGTACCTCAGATGGTCCTAAAGTAAAAAACACTTCCACAAATTGATGGAAATGTAGCTTTAAAAGAAGAAAGAAGTTTCTCCAGCAAGAGAAACTGCTAGAAATACACATCTACACAAAGATGGAAATGCCTTTACTTACTTGTAAGCCCATTTGAAACACAGAGTGACCCATAAAGTTAGCCAACATTCGAATCAGAGCTGCACCCTATGGGAAATAATACAGAAACAAAGTTACCAGTTTTGAATGCCAACAAAACCCAATAAAAACACTCTGAAGAAGACATTTCCACCCAATACTAATATCCCTGAAACTTGTAACTAATAAAATATTTATTTGTGCTAGAATGAAAAAAAAGAGAGAGAAGATAATGCAAATACTTATAGGAAAAGTGAGAAGGCAAAGTGATATTGTTAATATCCTGCCCCATATAATGAATAAGGCACAGGTCAAACAACACTCTCCCCAATGCTGGAGCATGCATGTGTCAGTTCCACAGGTGATTGACCCCAACCCTTCTATGCACTCAACAGAAATGCCCAGTTTTAAACGAGAGCAAAGAAATAGTGTCAATTGCAAATTCTACCTCAGTGATTATTCATAATACTTTTACCTCCATTACATTATTCAGTAGTATCACTGGATCCTGTACATCAGGATTCAGTGATACTACTTCCCTTTGTAAAAGCCTTCAAGATCTGGTGACTAAAAGTAAATAATTTCCATATAAGACGTGGATATATATATTTGACTTATTAATAGTCAGGTTATTTTCCAGACTGTCACACAAAGAGGTAAGTACTTATACAGCACTGTTTCTTTACTTATAGCCACTCTTACCCTCTTGCCCTTCAGGCAAAGCATAGAGCTCTAAAAGACAGGTGATTCTAGTTCACAGTACTTACTGCGAGAAACAGACAGATACTTGCAAGAGTAGCGGGTTTTTTTAAGCATCCTTTTTGTGTTTCCTCACTCACTGTCAGAAACACAACTGCTGTGTATTTTTCCTTTGCACAAGTGCTCAATTTCAAGCAGAAATAACTTTGCAGATCTGATGTGACCATTTAGCTATAATATCCACTTTACAATATAATTTCAAGACAACAAGTCTTGCAATCACAAGATTTAAATGTAGTACTTAGTACTGACCACCAAAAAAGAGGTGATTGCACCTTGTGATTGCAAATTAAAGACTAAGAAAACATGATGCTAGAACTCAACCACATCATCTAGAGATGAGGGTCCAGGAATTAGGTTAACCCTCAATTAGACAATAGTAAAAAAAAGAGCAACATTACATAGGTTCAAAAATTTACAGATTCTGAAGCCAAAAGGGCTATTACAACATTTATTTTGCATTAAAGAGATCAAACTGTAATTTACACAAAACCCCCAATGGTTTCTCTTTCTATTTTACAAAATTCAAGATCAGAACAATGTTTCAGAGTACTACATGATGTGTCACAACTAATATTTATTCTCACAGTGAAACTATGCACCTTTTTACCAATTGGAAGGTATCTAGTTTCACTTCTTTGAATTTATCTAGCTTCAGCTTTCAAAACAAGACTTTATGTCTTTTCCTGCTAAATAAAAGTTTAGGGAAGTTTGGAAATTTAACTGTTGTGCAATTTTTAGATCATTGTACACATGTTCCACTGACTTTTTTTATACAGTGACTATTTTTAAATACTGAATGGATTATCTGTGATAAACAACACTTGAAATAATGACATAAATCAAAAATATTTGTAAATTATTAGTAAGTTGTAAGAAAACACAGGTTCTTCATATAGGCAGCTCCAACAAATATTATATAGGTTGCAGAGTAACTGAGCTGCTTTTAGGAATAAACCCAAACATGGTGTTTGCATTAATAACACTAGGATGTTGTTATGGTGGTATATAATCTTACTGGAACACAAATCATGTCTGGAACACATAGCAGAATAGGAAATAATGCCTTTCAAAACAGATTATTACCTGAGCAGACAATATCATAGGTCGGCAAACATTATTGCCATTGTATTACTAGAGAAACAGAATGAGTTAAGTTCTCAGAGACACTTAAGCAGATAAACTGCAGATAAATATCTTTAAGCAGATTAACAGAAGATTTAAAAAAATCTCATAAATAGATAAATCCTACTTATTCTGTAAATAATTTGGGCAGGGCAATCCAAAACATCTGCAGCAGAAACAAAAAACCCGTAAAATGTATCAGACAAAACCCTCAAGAAGATATGTTTCCATTCATCACACATCCCATTTCCTGCTCACTGTTTAGTATTCCAGGATGCCCTGGTTTCTTTCTCAGAATTTAAATTTCACATAGTAACAAAAGACATATTTATATAAGCACCTTGACTCTACTGATTTCTGTAAAAAAGTAAGCAAGCAAGTAATTCCATATAATCTTACCCACCGAGTCTTTTCTTCTATCCAGAGACCAAGAACTATCATATACATGTGAAGAAACTATAGAATTTCCCTCACAGGTAACATTTAGACATATGTTGGATGGACTATGGCTAGCCACTACACAGCAAACAAAATAAAACAGCAAGCAAAGACTGAATGGAGAGTCAAGGCACAAAGGCAGGACTATTCTCTCAAGATAGATCTCTTTTCACAGCTACTTTAGAAGTACTTCCTACCAGTTAATTACCTTCAGGAAACCCAGAAACCCTACTTTACAGCTTGCAGAACAATAGGCTCGTCACAGTTCTGGCATCTTCCCCACTCAGGGAAAGCAAATGCCTTCTTGACTTGTTTCAGGAAGGGAATGGATTCAAAAAGTAAGAGAACCTTAGGGGGAAAAAGTGTCTTGGAAAGATGGGAGAAGAAATAGGAGTAAATGAAGCCCTTGGTGAGGAGGGAAAAAAAATAGGAGGAAACCATTCATTTCACCTTTCCTGAACTTTTGAGAGTAGGCAGAACAGAGAACAATGGTACATTCATAAGAAAAGCAGAAGCTCTGGGAAGCAGAGTTCTGTTCTGTTCACAGCTCTGGGAAGCAGAGCAGGATAAGGCAGCAAACACTAACATTCTGACTAGGGAGGAAGCAAAACACGTTTTCAGGCAGAAGGATAAAAAGCAAGAGGTATAGAGAGTAACTGGCATGAAGAAGAGTGGCTTACTAAAAGGAGGAGCTTGGAACATGACCCTAAACAGAGGGTTGTGGGAGGTGAAGAAGGTATGTGCAGTAAGTTCAGTTAAAGGAAAAACAGAATATATAGCTTTGGGGTCATCTGAATGGCCCAATGTGCTTACATTCCCACCACCTATCTGCCTGGCAAGCAGCCAGATAGAGTCCAGAGAACTTAGGTTGCCATACCTTCTGAAAGCTTCTCTGACCTAGACCCAAACCTACAGAAAAATCCCAGCAAATCTGTCCTGCTTCAGAGGATGCCCTTTGGAACCTATCAGCATCAGTCTCTGAACACCCTGACATGCAAGGAGCCTGCTCCTCTTCATTCTCAGAGCCACTTCTGCTCTGCCAACCTTTGTCCAACAGAGGAACAACACAGGACCTTCTCGAGAAGGTAATTTGCCTCTCCTACTGGGCAGAATGACTGTTAATTGATGATTTAAGTGCTTTCCTCCAGGTACTGGATGACTCAGTACCTTGTCAAGAGGTAAAGCACATTGGTTTAAGAGGTCTAGTGGAAAGCAATTCTTTCCTATTCAAACAAGATATCTAGTTCCTGCCAGTGTAAAATCTGACTCCCTTAAGCCATTGTACCCTATCTTAATGTGTCTACCCAGACAAATACACTAATTATTCAACCAATGATTAATGGCACTACCTGGGTCTCATGAAACACTGCTCATTGGCAGATCTCACAACTGCTCTCTAAGATTATTGCCAATATTCTGCAAATTAAAAAGAAACTGTGGCACACCCTAGTGAAATCACTTGCCAAAGATCATCCAGCATACTGCTCATACAACCTATGATATAGTTGAAGCTTTCTCAGCCTCAGCATTGTGATTCCACTGCTATAGGAAAGGAAAGTAAAATATGTTGGCTACTTCATGGAAATTAAATGCATGAAGCTCTTTTCTGCAAAATGCTCTTGGGAAAAGGCTGGCTCATGGACAATGAGCCAACGTTGCCTGAAGGGATGGAAGTTTATGCGCTTTCTTCCCCAGAAGAAATCTGTACTCTCACAACGTGGTAAAGACAATCCATAACCAAAATTAGGAGTAGAATTCCTTTGTATGCAAACTGAACATGTCTTTGAAACTTACAAAATGCAGAGCTGAGCTAAGGTGTTCAGTCTAATTCTCTCCATGCAGTCTAATTCTCTCCATGCCAACAAAAATAATGTGATTGCATCCTTGATCCCAGATTATTTTTAACTAATTTTTAAAGACTCACTCCTAGTCTTGATCCTCTTACGTAATTACAGGCCACAATTATTGTAAGTCAATTTAATTCTATGATTTATTGAATGTCTCAATTTTATCATACTTGAATTCTTTAATTAATTATTTCACTTGCAACTTGCATCTTGTAATTTTGTTTTCAATACAAAAGATAGTACCAAATGAAATTTTATTACACAGGAAACAAATTAAGTCTTGTGTATGAACCCACAGAAACAGGACTACTACTGCTACTACACAGTACTGCTACAGAGCCACACAGGAAGTGACACACTTAATTCAATGTGGGTATGTGTAGCACCTGTGACTATAATCACTTTAGGTATTTAGTCTTCCCTTATAGTCAACGGGCTTTACAAGTCAGCTCTGGATGCACTTTATCTAATCTTAAAGTAAACCTCACATTGGGGGAATTATACTCTAAAAGCACCCATCTCTCGTAATTCGCTCCAAAAGCAGGCTTGAGTGACTAGCTTATACGTACACATCTGTTCTGCAGACATCTAAAGTGTAGGGAGATTAATTCAACTGCACTGTCCAAAAAGGCCATACAGAGATTGATTCCCCATTCTGGGAGAACTCCTGAATTTTGGAGGAGTGATCCTTTTGTATATATAGTCAAATAACAAAAATCATACCTTGCTTTATTCTACAGGCCATACTGTTACATAAGAAGACTAGCAAGGGTAGTTATTCAACAGAAGGCCCTGGAGAGAGGGCAGAGTGCTTGCTAGCTGAAGGTGGATGCTCTATACTGAACAGCCAGCAAAGAAGAGCACTTGAAATAAAGAATGGATGAAGCAGTTGCAGGGAAGGGAACAATATGAAAGTCAGCAAACCAGCACACAGGGTTATGCAGAAGCCAAGAGGCAGGGATAATAGGCCATATGTGAAGAGATACAAATAAGCTGGAAACTCCTTCACCATTACTCTTTGAAGAACCAAAAATTATGTCATTATTCTAAAAAGTTCTCATGAGAGAAAAATGTTAGCAACACAAAACAGAAACCGTGAACTACAGCTGACTTTTTGTTAGGGCAAAATAATCGATTGTTCTGTAAATGCATCAGAGTGGGGGAAGGAAAAGAGATCATAATAGGTTGACCCGGAAAACACACAGCTCTTCCATACTTCTTCCCACAGAATTTTTCATTTTTTCCTGCAATATCAACTTCTTTTTCTTTTTAGTTGTGCTTTTGTGTGCTCCACTGTTTTTGTTTTAACCATAGGATTGAGATTTATCTGACTGAGTGCAAATGCCTACATTGCAGCTAAGTGATGCTTACTCAGTTGTACACGGCTGAGACAACTGCCCAGACCTCCTTTAAAGGCAAAGGAGAGAGAAGCAAGCACTTCAGTTCATCCTGATTCATCTAAAGATATGCATCTAAAATAGGACAGATGAATATCACCCTGAAGGTGCCTGTTTATGTTCACTGATGATAAGGGAGATGGGGGGGGCTACTCAGTTGCAGGCATCTACACGGTGAACATCGCAAGTAAGATGACATCAATCTCTCTGAAGATATTTTCCCCTGTAAATTACAAAACAATGCTAAAAACTTTGAAAAAGTAAACAGTGGAAAAGCACCTCATCAAGTTTGCAAAGGCCGAAAGAGCATCTTGCAGGCTTACCTACCAATTTATGTCACGTAACACCAAGTATCAATCATAGGAATTACACACCTCAATTTATTCCCACTGAATGCCCACCTTGCCACCCTTCTTTAGGAATTAAAGCTGTTTGACTTAGTTCATAAAAATATTTTTGTGACATAAAAACTAAAATCAGGTAGGATCCTGGTAAGAAAAACACCCTATGGTATCCAAGGTGTAAGCAGGTAGTTGAGATGCTGAGGAGAGGAATGCTGGACTACCAGAAAAAAACTACCTGAGGTTCTAAAACAGGAAATTAATATGTCAATTTTCCACAAAATCTCCACCCATCTATTTTGCTTCTTCTTCTCATTAAAGAAACAAAACCAAAACCAACACTAAATAGAGGTGATTTATTAACTTTCTTTATTGTTCAGCAGTCAGTTCAAAATCAGTCTTGATTAATATGTAATAACACCACTTGTTTTTCAAATACAGTGGGAGACAAAGAGAAGGCCTACAGTTATTCTTCTGCGTGCTGATAAACTTGCAATTCAATATTAAAGTTACCTTCTCTTTAGCTAAGAGACATGTGAATTACTCTATTCCTCTGCCTCAATTACACTGCATTTTATTCATACTATTGGAGCTATCATTATCAACAGTAAATTCTTATAATCAGCTTCCTTTTCACTGATTAAAACAAGACTCAGAGCACATACAGGCACACACAAAGGCATCATACTTTCATAAAGACCGCGTGATTTAAGATGAGAATCAATATACAAAATTTCAAGGCTGCAAGTATGTACCTGGTGTATACTAGTGTTGGTGGTTTTTAATTAATCACTCACAGTACACATGCATTAAATTGTTCTCTCCTTTAATGATTTACCTTGAGCTACAGGTGATGTGCCTTGTCAAAAACTTTTTTAAAATCCATTGTCTACACACTCTCCCTCAAGAATTCCAGCTGGATAGTAAGAAGGAATTCCCCTTCGCAGCAGTGATGACCAGGCAAGATCAACATATTAATCCATGTGCTCAGTTATCTTACCCTTTATACCCTATAGAGTCCCCATCTCACTGGTGAAGGAAGACAAACTCACCAGCCTATACCTCTCAAGCAATGCTCTGGCATAGCACCTATTTGCTAGGATGGTCTACATCCCACTGCCAGAAGTTCTGCAGCTCCCTGTCTGGTTACCCTCAGAAGGTACAGGTGGATGCCACCCAGATTTGCAGACTTTCTAACAAAGAACGGTTGTTTTAGCTAGTGTTTCCCACACAACTACCTCAAATCGATGGTTTCTGCAACCTGCTACAAAGACTAAACCGAGCATGGGAATTAACCCATTCCTCAGCAGAAATGTCCAACACAAAAAATTCATTGTACTCTCCTGGTAGATCCTTAAAACTCTCAGTCCCTCTTTTACACCTTGACCATGATATGGTCCCTCGCTAAATAAGCCAGAGCCATACCTGTTGTATACAGTCAAATCAGGAATACACTAGCTCACTAGAATCACCTAAGAACACAGAACTTCCAATTTTTGGCTACCGTGTTTTAAGTATTGAATCATACATTTTCTTCATGAAACAGACAAAAAAGGATTTTCTTTTAGAACTACAAATGTAACAAAAGCAGCATACAGGTTGGGGTTTTTTCTTTCACATGCTGAACGTATTTTTACAGTTCTCTGCCAAATAGAAGCCTAAAGATATCCACAGTCAAATGGGCTCTTAAGTAAGTGAGTATCATTTCATTTCAGCTTAAAGTTCCTGAATTCATACGTTATTCTTTAGTTCTCAAAATCTTAGGTAATTCTGTGAGTCTAAGTTCATTTCAAATATTACAAGAGCATGTTACCAAGCACTTATACAAAGAACGCACATTTGCACTTTAATTTTGTAACGTGAACACTAGCCAACAAGGAATATCCAAGTCACATTTTTCAAAACAGTAATTCTTTGTTGGTACTAAGCAACCTCAGCTGGATACTCCATGAAATTTAGCTTACTGTGAAAAACACAGCATGAATTAAAGCAAAAGAATAATGTACGTCAAACACGTATCAAAAATGTGACATTAAAAAAGAATTACATAAAATAAAAAAAGAATAAATATGTTGAATCTTGGTGATATTTAACAGAAAAGAAATATGTTTTGACTAAGTCACATCTGCAGAATTTTGAGGGTGAGGCCACAGGTAAGGCTCAAACCTAGACAGAGGTATATGTATGTATGTAAATGAATTATTTAAAAACTTGGTTAACTGATCTGCTGTGTTACACTACGTGCAGTGCACTGAACTTAGTGAATTCTCCTGTATGAACAACTGAACACTGGGTAACTGCTTCCAAACACAGATACTGCACTTCAGCTGCATTTCCTTGAGCAAACACATTCACTGTATACTCTCCTTTTTTTCACTTTCCCACAAAGGGAGAAGTCCAGCCATTCCTCAGCTCCCACTCAGAAGGTTATGCTAAAATGTACTTTACTTTCCTACCTTTATCATCTGAACATGTCTTTTATTTTATGCGGCCTTACTCTGACAATTATGGAACAAGAGCGTCCTATTCATGACATCAGTTACAACATGATCCTGTTGCAGGCTCCAGAGAGACCTTTGCTAAAGTACTTCTATCAAGCTGTAACAGCAGAGATAATTGCAAAGGCTGCTCTGGAATTCTTCAGCTGCCTCTATCAAAACTATCTCATCACTGAGAACGGCATAAGTACCCACTGAGAAATTCTTTTCAGGGAATTAATTAGACTGTATCACGAGTCACCAGTACTAAATTCCTCTTTCATTTTCAGAAACTGAGCACTGTAATACAACAGCATAGTTCTTTTCTGTATTCTCCAATGGCACCTCCAAATATTACCAGAAAAAAATGAAGCTTAATGCAAGTGAATTTGATAAGTGCTAATGCTTCCTTATTTGATTAGGGTAAGAGAACGTACTTGTTTAAATGAGTAAACATGTGCCTATGATTTCCGCCTTGTGACAGAAATGTAAAATGTTTAAATGAATTCCTAGAGGCTTTGTCTCTGGATAACCCACATAAAAGCCATGGGAAGAAGTATGGAAGGAGATATGTATATGCAGATCATGCAGCATACTGGTACTAAATGGCACAATATGAGACTATCCTGAGGGTCTCTGCCCAGGCAATCAGTCAGTGATGCACTAAAGTACCTTAAGCACACAAGCAACCCAAATAAATTCCACAGCCTGCACACAGAAGTTGCACATCTATATACTTGGCTGACTGTGGCTCTGACTGGTTTCCCTGCACTTGGCAACAATTGTTGAAAATTAAGGGACTATATTCATTAAAAGGAGCCCAAACAAAACCATCCCTACTTGATTTTAATGATATAGACTAGGAAAAAAAAATAAAACAAAAAACCAGTCATTTAAATAATCTTCTTTACTTTTTAAAGCAACAGAATTTCCAATTGATATTTGCTTATCAAGCAGTGCACACTCACAAATTAAAATTGCTGTTAATATCAATAAAACCAGGATATATTATAATAATGAAAATAAACTTACATGTTTTTTACAACTTTATTAACAGCATGGGTAAACCAGTATTTTTCAAATCAGTAAATATACCTGCAAACTTGTATTTATTAAATCCTCAAAGATGCATAAAGGCACCTTATGTTGTTTTTACAGAATGAAAGGCCATTTATCTGATGCCAAAACATCACTGAAAAAGCAACATTATATTCAAGGAGAGTTTTTCACTTGGAAATCATAATAATTTTCTAGTCTGACAAACACAGCTGTTCTAGGGTTGGTTAATACCAAAATGGTCAGATGGTAAGATGGCTTTGGTGAAATGCTTGTCTTAGTCATAAACTCTATTGGAAATTTTAGGAACATGACACAAAGAAGAAAACTCAGGGGTATATGACCATAACTAATCATATTCTTCAGCTGGATATTGTCACATCATTTTCCTTGAATAGTAAAATGTTATCCATTGCCCAGCTGAAATGCTATCGTGACTCAACTTACAACAGGAGTTTTCTCTGGCCTCTTCCTCAAAATCCCACTCACGTATTCTGACACCAGTGACAAGGACAAAGGAACATTATACTGTTTTTATTAACAGCCTTTATATGAAAATCTTCAAGAAAAATTAATATTCTTTTTTAGTTCACTAAACACCACATAAGAATCTCAATACATCTGCCTAAGACTGATTTGCAAGTATCTACAACTAAACCTGTCATACTAATTTCTCTTTTTTAATACTTCCTTTAAGCTTCATAAGTTATCCTATACTTACACATACCTTTAAAAAGAACAGCAACAACAACAACAAAACAGTGTGACAGATACTTCCTCTGTTACAATGCATTAGGAACAAATGGCTCCAGAAAGCACGTTCTTGCCATCTGGGCACTGACCTGTTGCACTCACAAGTCACGGAAGAAAAATCAGCATCATGCAAATGTGCACCCTTTGGACTTAATGGCACTCACAGACAATAGCACAGCTAAATTAGGGAGAACAAAAAGCTCTCCCTTTATACCGTGGCAAACAAGTGAGTTCCAAAGCCATCTCTATTGTATTTTAAGACTTTCAACTAGTCTGATACCGCCTTATCTGATCAAGTCAACTAAAAGAAAAATTAAAAATAAAACCTATTTTACAATTTATAAGGATTCATCGAGTATTTCTTCCATTGTTAATGAACTACTCTCACTCTTCTGTCACTTCACACATCATCACAATTTCACTGCACTCATGAACTGGCTTTCTTATGAACTATTATTCCTGAACAGAATATGGGGTGGTGGTTTGGGTGTTTTGTTTCGTTTTGGCTCTATTTTGTTATTTCAGTGTGAATGTACTTCCCAGTGCCTGAGAAACCAGAAGTAAAATAATGCAGTTCTTAGAGAGACTTTCCAGTAACAGCATTAGCCCTGCTGTTTGTCCACATTCTTGAAGAATATGCTACACTGTAAATTTTCAAGCAGAATTACACTCAAAAGAGTGAGCAAGCCACTTTCAATTTCTTAAATTCTCCTTTGCCAAAATGCAGGGAAGCTGTGCATTTTTCTTTGTGTAAAGTTTTAGTTAAACAGATCTCCTAATGCAGAATGTTGCTTTTGAGGGAAAACAGGAAGCATGGTTTCCCTTTATTACTATCAGAAATAAATCTTCCTTCCATCACTTGACACCAAAAGCAGAAAAAGGAACTTTTAAAGATGTGGCAGAGAGTTAAAAGGAAAAGGAAGTTATGCATTACGAGGGTTTAGGAAATAATTAATTGTTTGCATTACAAATTCAGGGCCAGTAACTGATCTCGCTGCTGAGGTTAATTTAGCTTACAGGGAGGGAAAAACTGAATATTTTTCCCTATTCCCGTCATCCTCTTCCTTGTTTTGATTATTGTTTGTCACTTGCCAAGGCATATTCTTTTGGGGGTACTTTTATAGCTTTATATATACTCCATCATAATGGTCTTGCCTGCACTGATTGCTGCCAGAATCTTCAACCAGCACACTTCAAAGCATGCAGCAAGCAGACAGAAACGACTTCAAATATCTGTCTCTCTACATGTCCTTTCATCCCTTCTCTTATCTGGCTGTGACTGCTCATCTAGGGCTATGACTCCTTTAGTTCTGTCAGAGATGGCTCTCCCTCAGGTTGCTCTGGGTCTGGCTGCTTCCTTTGAGATGCAGCTGCCTTGATTCTCCATTTTATTAGAGCCAGTTATTCCATGCTGATTGTTGCTCCTCATGTTATTCTTGCTGCACTCTCTCCCTCTCTGATGCGGCAGCTCTCCAGGGCTATGATTCCTGCTGTCAGTTATTTCTGGTGTGGAAAGGCTGTCACGCTTTTTGCTTTGATTTAACAATTCTCAGTTCTACTCTTGTGCTCAACAGGCTATATTTTCTACTGCACTTGGGATATAACCACTTTTCCCGTCATCGTGGGAGGACACTATCTCACTTCCAGCTGCACTAGGAAGACATATGCACTCTCTGATGCAACTTGAGAGCCTTGAATCATCTACCAGTACTGTTTATTAATGAACTATCACGACTTCTCATTTTTCTCTACTTATTTGTGGCCCTAGTGGAGGATGACATGCTTCTATCTGAAAAATTACTAGTATGACGCTTTTCAAAGAGGCGAACTTTACCCTCAACCATTTAACTGGAAAAACATTGTGTGCTGCCAGGCTGTAGTGTCTGTTTCACTCTGCTTGTGGGATTACCTGAATGCCATTCTTCAGGGGTTTATGTAATGGATTTCTTCACACATGCAATCACCAAGGATGAGAAAGTGGAAATGAAAAATATATTCAACTCTGAGGCAATTAAATAATGCATTTTCAATGGTCATTTCTGAAGTGTGTAGAAATGTCTTTAGAATGACAGCTGAGTGTCTAGCAGAGATGGGTACTTTAATGGTGTCTGATTTATGCCATGTTGATGACAGAAAAGACAATGAAATAACAATGACATTCTATGACTGTCATTTCACTGAACTAAAGTTACACAGGAGAAAGCTTCATCATTTCAATATCATGTAGAAAATTGTGAGGAGAGAATAGAGATCACATGGGCAATCCAAGGGCTCAGGGAGCACAAGATGGACATTTAAAAAAAAAGACAATGAAAAAAAATTCCAAAATGTAGGGAACAGATACTGCACATAGTGGTAAACTGTTTAAAAATATTTTATTTAAGACAGCAGAAAAGTCTTCCCTGATGGTCCTGACCCTAAGTTTAGTAGAGTCAACAGAAAAAAAATCCTGACAGCTTAATATTTTACAGCAATTTAAAAAGTCATCCCAGAAACACTAGTAATAATTTCCTTCCAGCAGGGCTCACTCTGTGTCAAGGGCTTTGTGGCACCAGGTGAAAGCCTTCAGTGTAATTTTACAGTTTGGATTTTACTGACATACTATTCACCACAGTATTTATATTAGCAGACACTAGAGATCCAGAGGAATATGATCTATTCTGAATATCTAATAAATGAGCTTATTTCCATAGCTGATTTTCAGTGTAAGCAATGCATGCAGGCATACATGATTTTGTAGGAAAGAAACAATGTAAGATGTAAGATATGTTAAATTTGCTCTAATTTATCCTCAGAAGGAATAGTGCCAGGTGTTTCAAGAAAGGTACAGAAACACTGAAAAGAACAGCTACAAAGCAAGCCAGGAAAGTTTCTTCCTATTACACAATAGGCTTGTATGCTGTTAATTAAACTTGTATGCTTCCTATTAAACAATTAAGCTTGTATCTTAAACCAAAAGGATGAACAGCTGCAGAGAACAGCAAACAGACAAATTACCAGACAGGAAAAAATAAGACTTCATAGGTAAAAGAGTGGTTATTTCAATCTCCCCACTTATGAAGATATGTAAGTAAATTTTTCCATTGCCTTTCCCTAAAGTAGTTTGCTAGATCTAGTAACTGGGCTCAAAATTTATAGGATCATATAAATTTTGGGATATGAACACATCCAGTGTCACCTACGGACTCAGAAGAATTGGCCACCAGAGCAGCTAAGAGGAGAGATGCTGCTGTATTCACTGGGCATGGCCACTGTTATACTGAAGAAGCAACACTTATGTAGATAGATACAAGACCAAGTTTGTGCTGCAATCTCCACAAATAACAGACTGATCCTATTAGCCCTCATAAAACAGCGGTTGGTATACAGATGTGTCCTATTATCCTATCTGTCATTTCAATGTAAATGAAAATTATTTGATGGCTACAGAGTGTTCATAAAATTGTCAGATACTACAGTTAACTATAAGATAGTACATTACTGTATAAATTAGAAAAAATAATTGGATTGATATATAAAGATAATGTATCATCTGAAAGATTTAAAGATTGA
This sequence comes from Phainopepla nitens, assembly GCA_013400175.1. Lineage (NCBI taxonomy): Eukaryota > Metazoa > Chordata > Aves > Passeriformes > Bombycillidae > Phainopepla > Phainopepla nitens. The sequence goes on from VXBQ01005192.1 coordinate 314,541, forward strand.
AAGATTTAAACAATGGGGATATTCAGCATACTAAAAGCTGCTGGCTGTTATAGCTTAATTGACCTAGAGCAGTATTTTCCAAGATAGCTACGTGATTTTTGAAAATATTACTTGGGCTCTCGAGCAACTGCAGCATTTTAAACTCTTTTCATAAGTATTTTGTGGTTTTATATTACATCATAGGTACCTATCACATGGGTACCCTCCCCCTGCTCCCCCACACACACACTCTCATTTGCCCATCTTTAAAGGCTATGATCCTTTCATGGAAGAGAATCAAGGTAAAGTAAAAGTAAAGTAAAGTAAAGCAAAAGTAAAGTAAAGTATAGTAAAGTAAAAAAATTCCTAGACCGCAATACAGTCTAGGAATAACTTATGACTACAAGAGATGATAACACTTCTTTTTCAGCCCAGAATGAGCACTGCAGAAACTGGAAGTTCAGTCACCAAGTCACTTCTATGCTGTCTTGCCACAGTCTGATGTTAGGCAGAAAATTATGCAAAAGAAAGGATTATTAGATACAAAGGCCATGGTCAAAAGACTCTTAAAACTGAACCATCATCAGAGAGCCCCCGTACAGGAAGGCTGCAGGCAGCAGCCACTGTGTCACACAGCAAACACATTTGGCCATGATACTCAGGCACAGTTTTATATGACATAGCCTTTAGCAGAGAATAAACAAGTGGTATAATGGGAAACACCAGCTTTCAGGCCATGTGCTAACAGCAAGTCCAGTCATGTTATAGAGGAGAGGAAACCCTCTCACTCCTGCACAGAAGCTGCTGAATCCAGAAACTGGCCAAAAGACTTTTGAATCATAGAAATGCAATCTAAAATTGCTTGAATTTAATACATATTCCTTCACAACACCAGAAGGCAGTTTGTCCACTCTCACTGTTCAGCAATGACTTCCGAGTTTTTAGCTGACAGAAAAACTTAAATGCATAGAAAAAACTTCACATTTAAATTTAGCCCTTGGTAAGTTTTCTAGAGAGTTTCAGTATGACAAAAACTACATATCCTGCTTTTTAAAGCATCTAACACAATTCAGACCCTGCCACAAAATAAATAGTAATAAAAAAGCCCTAAATCTTCTTAATGAATTCTGATTGCCTCCCAAGTTTATTTATAACATTTACTAACACTTGTTGTGTTGAATGTAATTGGCTATAATCACTGTAGAATATTCCAAACACATTCCACACAGATCAGTTTCCAGTATGTAGTTTTACAACACATTAATTTCTCATACATAGTTTTACAACAGTACTTCTTTTACAGATGGAACATGATCTTCTTATAGCTACTGACATATCTGTATCATATAGATAAGCTTAGTTAGTCTCACCTTTTTATAGGCAATCCAGTCAAACACCCTGTCGATGTCTGAGGCTTGTTGTACTTCCTGGGACACTGGATGTGAACTGGCCAACCCATCCAGCAGCATCACTTCATGTAGGACATCTGTTAGAAATCTCTGCTTTTCCTGAAATACAGCATATGCAGCAGTATCACTGACAAATATATATTTAGAGAAATATCGAAATGATCCACAGTTATCAGAGGCAGTTGACTACTATTACATTTAGCTAAAATCAGACCTTCTGCTTTGAATGTAAACCACCATGACCTTCTACAATCTTGAACAGGCATTTGGAATAGACTCACATGTGAGATCCTTTGCTGCAATGAAACTTGACTGAAATTAAAGAGCATTAAATGAATCAAAATGCATCCATATGTGCAGGCTGGAATTCTGATTATTCATACACACTTAGAAGGGGTGGGGAGAGAGGCAAACTGGCAAAATCTTCAAAATAGATGCTACAACTTCTCGAGCTCATTGCATATGCAGGTACAAATATTTTTGGCAAAGATGGGTAAATACAATTACTACTTGTTTATTTAGTGAAGTTTAAGTTACTTGGCTCTTAGTAACAAGTTCACACAGCAGATAACTCTAGTATAGAAATCCTTCCCCCTCAAGAGCTTGAGCCATCTACAAACTTTGTAACTTCCATCTGAAAGAAAACCATTACCATCTCTCTTCACAAGTGGGAAAAGAGCTGCTTGTAGTTAAATGATACAGTCAAAGTCACAGCTACATCAGAGGCAGGTACAAACCCAAACAACATCCAACATATGCAACTGTTTCAATACCTTCTATAAATACAGATAGCAGAGGTATTTTCAAAACTGCTGCCTATTTGCTCTGGTAGCAACATTAATGAAATTTTCATGTATACTCCATGCATTGTGCTGCACTCATTTGTACAGTATAACTAGATGGGGCTTTTTCAGCTGAGAAATGACATGCCATTAAAACTCCCATATTGCATTCATGTAGATGTCTTTTTATCCAAAACACTGTGTCAGGAAAGAAGAGCTTTATTTACTTGCTTTTTCAAGTCAGAAATAAATGCAAAGAGTGAATTAAAAATTAGATAAGGTTTAAATAAGCTTTTTCACCTGAAATGACATATCTCAAACTTTATCTAAATTATAACAATTCCTGAATCAATGTCAACCTACTGCCAAGATATAAAGAAACTCTGGGGAATGCTGCATTTTTTTTTCAAAAGCCACCTTGATGTTCTCAGGTGAAATACACACACAATTACAATTAATAAATTATATGTTTAATTTCTTGGGTGACAAGGTTTCGGTATCAATGTGTTACTTTAAATTATTTTTATAAGACAGCTGAAAACCTCTTCCAATGCTGATCTACCTAGAAATAAACCTTTATGTTAAAATTCATTAGAGCACAAGAAATATACCTTGAGCCGACTGCATATCCAGGCAATTAAAAACACAGGGTGCAGGAAAGCTAATTATCTACACACTCTTAGTGTTTTTATCTGGCTGCATGAAGTAAGGTTTATAAAACAAAAAGTAATGTCTCTTTCATATCATTGCTAATTTCCAAATTTTCTCAAGCATAAGCAGTTAGTAACTGTCCTTTTCTAATGGGAAAAAAAGTGTAGAGAAACAATTATTATGACAGTCCTACTCAGGGGGAAACTGCTGAGGTGTAAAAACTGTAGATATTTTGGTTACACTTCACTCACATTCTCTATCAGTCAGTAACAAAGCCCCAGTTTCATCAAATGTATGATATGCAACACATACAGGTGTGAACGCACAGACCTGCCTCCAAATTCACGTTTGGATCCCAGAAGACAAACAGTTGTGTGACTGGATTGTTACTGTTTGGAATTAACTCATTAAAAGGACCCTGGATAATTACAAATTAATACCTTAAATACAGAATCAGAATCAAGAAAATCAGCATATGACAAACACAAAATGAAGCTGTAAGAAGAAAACTACAAAACATACAAACAAACAGGCTACATTTTGGTTTTCTGTTTGTTTCTTTGGTTATGTCCTGAAGGACTGAAAAGGAGAACTTCAAATGCATGATCATTCATTCAAGTTACCACAGCTGAGAAGTCTTCCTTGAAATTTATGGCAGACTGTCACACGGATACAAATGGAATAGTTAGTATGCCTCCAACAAAGAAGGCCTTTGACCTATAAAACTAAATTTATTGAACTAAAAGGATTTCCATAACATTCCCAGCCTTTCCCTTTAGTATAAAGCCCATGAGACCAGATTGGAGAAGGAGACTAAAAATAACTCAAGGGAGGCACAGATAGACTTCTGGTTGACAAGGGGCCTGCAGCTTGAAGAGGCAACAAGAAGAAGTGCAGAAAGAAACTAAAACTGCCTTAATTATGTTGACAAACCACTATCTCAGCTCTTGAAGTCCTAATATCACATTAAGGGGAAAAGGTCAATACGTGTGACCAAACTGCTTATACTGATGGAAGAAGGACTTTCTATTCCCTAGTTATTTTACCCTATGCATACAGTGGAATTGATCTGTTTTAAGTGACACCTACAGGAGTAAAGAAACACCCAGCACAGAAATTGTAAAGGAAATCAATCATGGAATGTGTTTAATGAGACTAGCAAGCTACCAACATGATCGGTGTCAGGTTTGCAGCTACATATTGAAACAATGACAAAATGCTGTTCAAGATGATGCTTTCCTGACGGAGTTCAACTGCAAGAAAAAAGCTGGAGACTGTGATTCACTTGTGAGGAAAAGAGGGCTTCAGGTGAGTCTTGCAGCCTTGCTTGGAAAGTGTCAGTAGCCACATGCAAGGGCAGCACTAACATAGGGCCAGGGCTCTGAGAAGGAAGGGTATCACAGCAGCCCAAGTTGAGCCTGAAATAAGGACACAGCTGCTTCCACACAAATTTGTGCCTCACTTTGAAGACAAAGAGGAAGCTCCTCTAGCCTCTATCTTCCTATTGTGCGTGTACTTGGAATCCCAACTCTTCATCTCTTCTCCCCAGAGCTTTCCCTGAACTGCATATAAGCAATGTCTGAGACACCAGACCAGTGTTGAAAATAAAACACATGACAATTATTTCTGGTTGCTGTTTTTCTTACTCTTTAGAATGCTTCCAGGTGCAGGAACTGAAGTGCTGTTATCAGATGAACACACCTTTAAAATATCTACATTTTTCCGATTATTCCCAAAACATCTGTGGCCACTAGATTCAAGTATTTGTCTCTTCATAGGAATGATTTCTTTCAGTCTTTACCAGTAAGACCTTCTCTGCTTTGCACAAGATTTTCCTGAAAGAAAATCCTTTTTCTGTGCTGTCTCCTCCTTAACCAACATTCAAGTTCACCTTGTACTTGGGAAAAAGATAGTGGTCACTCTTCATGTAGAAATGTCCACCAGGGTGCCCAACATCTAAATAGTCTACCTCTAAATGGAAAGAAAGCAATTGTGAAATAACATTTTTGGCAAAAAAAGGACTGTACCTTCAAGAAGCATTCCTCTTCAAGAAATAGTTATTATGTATAACCGGAGAACGCTAATGTAAGGGAGAGAAGCTGCTGATGATGATTTTACAATATCATATCGAAATATAATGTAAAAGTTAGCATGACAATAATATAATGCTTAAAGACAGTCATATAAAAATAATTTATAAAAATTAATATGAAATACCAGGGAAAAGAACTAAAATGAAAGAAAAAAAAAAAGAATTAAAGAAACAGCATAATGAAAGCCCAAACTGATAATCAGTACGCAAAAGAGATCAAAGGCCTCCAAATTAAAGGCATTGCCGTTGTTCTGGGACAGCCATTTGAACACTTTATGGATTGCAAAATCTACATAAATAAAGCTTAACACTGGTGTGCAAATCTGCAAATGACTTTCCTGACAAATTGTCTGAAAATATCATCTCCACAAGAGCTTTACTAGCCATCAAGAATACAAAGAAGATAAGTGATCTTTCATGCCTAGGAGAACAAGCATTTGCAAGACACAAACAAATATTGCAAATATTTGGGTTTACAGGGAAAGTGCACCCTAGGGAAAAAGAAATAGGGACAAATTTTGAAAGCAATCAAAGAACACCAGCATACACACTACCAGCAGTCAAGTTCTAACAAAATATATTACAGGTTGAAGCTTAACAAATTAGAGGAATATAATCTATAAGGAAATCTAAGGTTTGGTAAAATACATTAAGGCCAGATTATATCCACTGAGAGCCTGCAACACATTCTACATTGATCAGCTGTGAACATGTAACAGTTCCATATCTACCTTCATAACCCCCTCTTCTGCATTTTCTGTCAAAGATCTCACAAAATTTATTGAGAAATTTTCACGCTGACTGACAACTTTTGTTGTTCAAAGGTAGATGTCCTAGGACTTCATAGTTAAGGAAGACCAGCAGGTTTGAGTATTGGGAAGGAGAACAGGATATGTATTTTCTTTTCAATCATAATCACCTGCTTACATTCCCAAGCAGATGGGACAGCTCATCTGGAGTTCTTAAGTAATTCCACCAGCAACTTCAACTTGTGTTTTCTTTCTCCACTCTGTTTATCAGATATAGCTTTGATCTGGGTGCACACCAGAGGCATTATGCCAAATGTACGGCTACAGAATGAGAGGATGCAGTCCAAAAAAGGGAGGAATTAATGAAGGAAACCACACATACTGACCACTAGCACTTCACAAAAAAAGGCCAATTTCACTCTCCAAGATCATGTTTTGCCACCATGCATGTAGTTGCCTTCACTGAAATAGAGTCATTAAGCAAACAGATAGAGAGGTTTCCTCATGCATTTGTTTTCAGAGCATTTTAAAATATCAGGCAACAAAGTATGAAGCTTATCCTCTAATTCAAACATGACAGAGGAAATCTGTAAAGGAAAATCAACTCAGTTCAAGAAACAGTAAATAATACTCAAATGAAAAGTGGCTTTATGATGTGGTTGGTATATTGAGTCAACTTCCAGCAACAACCCTCAGAGGTTACCACCCATGAAAATACTTTTCAGGTATTGCACACCTAGACCATGCTTCAACTGGGAAGTGATGAGATTCCGCAAGCTAAGTCCTGAACAAACCAAAGATGTTTTGCAGACACACCAAAAATTACTTACCAGTTTATGCTCCAAGTAACTGCACATTGCCACAACTTAAAAGTCGTAGCATATTCAGGATTGCTGAAAATTTGAGAAGCGGTCTTTCAGTCAAAAATGCCCTCAAAAATACAACTGAACTCTTCTATTGAATTTCCCATATCAACCATACTTCCTAATGAAATGCATATTCCTGTTTCAGCAGGGCAACCCTGTAATGAGTCCTTACTTTGAGGCAAAAGTTGCTGCAAAGTTGCCATCTCATCTTTACTGAAGTGCCAACTGATTCAAAAGTATGTGAAATTCAGCCAGCTGAGTGAAATTTTTTTCTGGAACTAAAACTTCATCTAAACCCTTAACTCAGAAGGTTTGAACTCACATGACTCCAAAGCTCTCATCCTAATGTCATTTAAACTGCTGTCTCAAGATGAGCAGAAAATGACACGAAGCTAGAAGAGACACTGACATTCTCCAAACCTGTACTTAATCTCTTGAATAAATGTTTAATCTAAATGTTGATATCCACTTAAATCTGATCTCTAACTGTTAAGAGTTAACTACTTAAAGAATTCCCTATATTAATCTACTTTGCCAGAGCATTAAAAAAAAATGTAAACCTGTCTTTAGGAAGAAAATGTGGAAATGGAATTTTTTTTCTTAGTTATAAGCAAAATCTAGTATAAGGATTTCTTACCTGGTATACTTAAGAAGGGCTAGTAATTAGGAAACAGAAGATCTTGCACCTTACCTTTACAATCTCTTTTTTTCCTGCCAAAGTCAATTATACATGAGATTCTAGTTAATTTTACACTGAAAGCTTCCCCCATAGTCGAGTTAAAATAATCATACAAGGATTGACTTCACTGAGCAGTTACTAGAGGAAAAACACTCCATGTGGTATTAATTAAAGGCTTACTTTACACCAGCATGGGGAGCCTTTAACCAAAAAAGAGAAGATGAAAGTAGTTTTAAAAAATGAGAGGCTGAATCTCCCTTAGTGCTGAGCCAGCATGATATTTATGTTGGGTTAGAAGGATCAAGCAGGCTATAGCTCAGGTCTGAAATGCCAAAATAATAATGAAATAAATCAAAAAGGTCCATGTCTTAAGTCTACTTCAAAACTTATAATGATTTTCTGGGTTTTCTATGAGTCAAACTATGCCTTAGAAATCTTTACTGATGGAGGCAAACACCTTAGGAGGCATGTGAGGCAAAGCACATTAAAGGTATGTGTGTGTCTAGTGGCTGAATTCACTCATTATTCCAACCGAGTCAATGAGGAAGACAGACAACTAAGATCATTCATCTATTTCTTACTTATTATGATACAGACATGTTGATATGCAACCTCATTATTCTTTTCAACTGTCTGTAGTAATGGCAGGATTGTTCAGACTGTGGAACCTAATAGTGTAAAGGAAGCACGGCTCACTTAAAGAAGGAGGAATGATACTCTTCTATACAGGAACAAAGTTTTAAATTTAATACTAAGAAAAATTCTGGCGGATATGGCCATCCTTAATTATAAAAGTAGTAAGCAAATAAGAAAGTGGGAAATCCTATCCCAAGGCATTAATGGTCAAGAAAACATAAGATTCTAACCTACTGCTGATGTGCTATACCTTGACTCAGCTAGTAAAGTTGTCAGCAAAGTTAACTTTTATACAATAAAGAAAAGGGAGAAGTCAGCTCGGCTCTGTGAAATGCTTTCTCAGCACCAAGCCAGGTACCAACTGCTAAAGTATTTGATGGATGTAAGGGCAAATTACATGCCAGTAATTCCTGCTGTCATAGTCTTCAAAATCTACCCCAACACCAGAGACATTCAAGGACAAACATGATGGTTCCTTCTACCAGAAAATAAGGAAGGAAAATATCAGCCAATAAATTCCTGGATCTGCAAGTCTCAGCTGAATTCTTTCCTCTACAAAGCCACATGCAAAGGACTTCAGGATATGAGAGAAACAAGTCAAGAGGAAGATGGGATATACAGCTGCAAACAGACCTCTGAAAGGAGGACTGTGAGCACGGTAGATGAGAAAAGACACAGCTCTGAAGTGGAAATTACCAGCACAGAGTTTTCCACTGTAATTTTCTCTTTTCTCTGATCCTAAACCTTGTATCAGTCATAAGATCTTACAGCTCGAGAACTCACATCCAGCTGCAGTTGTTTTTTGATGGCATGGAGAGACAACCATATGGTAAGCCTCTAATACAGAAATCTCACCTTTTTCTAAGTCATGAAATAGCAACAGCCAGGAAATTCACATCCTGATGACTATTCTGAGCACACATGATCAAGCAAAATTCTCTGATCTTCAGGAACACTTTGCAAAGACAACTTTCTTTTTAAAATCATCCTGACAACAGAGAAACAACTGTTTAAACTTCTCAGACCTTTAAGAATGAGGCCTAGCAGTAAGAATTTGAAGCATTTCAGAACAAGAATTTCAAAAAACTGTTAATTTGGAGGACAGGCAAGGCAAGAGGCTGAAATGGGAAGAATGGTGAATTCCTTCCCAGAGCAAATGTCTAATCACTGTACAGCAGAGAGAGCTTTCCTGCAAAATTAAACGTAGCTTCACCTTCATAAGGTAAAAAGTAACGTGCAGGGACTTATTTTTTTAGCTAAAGGAAGGAAATGAGAATTTCTAGCTTTAATCTGAAGCATCTTAGCTTTGAAAAAGGATATTAAGACAGTGGGATAACCATTAAGGATCTCAGAGAGCACAGAAAGCTCATCTTCCTGTTTTAAAACCAGCAAGATTTCATTCCTTCCTTGGGAAAGTTCCAATATATTTTACATTAACTGCAATGGACAACAGACACCTCCATCAGAATGCCTCCTCATTCTGTTCTTCACCCAAAATTTTAATCACAGAATAAGTAAGCTGAGCTGGAAGAGATCCACAAGGATTATCGAGTCCAACTCTGGGCCCTGCACAGGACCATTCCCAAGAGTCACACCGTGTGCCCAAGAGCATTGTCCAAACACTGCTTCAACTCAGACAGGCTTGGTGACCACTTGGTGCTGTGACTACTTTGCTGGTGAGCCTGCTCCAGTGCCCAATCCCCGCTCTGGGTGAAGAACCTTTCTCTAATATCCAAGCTAAACCTTCCCAACACAACTTTGGGTCATTCCCTCGGGTCACTGGGCATCAAAGAGAAGAAATCTGTGCCTGACCCTCCTCCTCCCCTCACAAGAAAGTTGCAGACTTGCCATGAGGTCCTCCCTTAGTCTGCTCTCCTCCAAGCTGAACAGACCAAGTAACCTCAGCCAGAGGACAGGACATAAGAATACCAATGGTTTAATAAGGACTGGATTTCCTTTCTCATTAAGATTAGGCAAGCATGATGAAGTATGGCAGTAAACATTTTGTTGTCTGGACAACACAAGAAATTCCAGACATGCTAGAATGCTCAATAAAGTGTTGCAGCTCCATGGCAGTTGGCATTGTTATCCATTCATCTTTTCTGCTGTAAAAGAGTCTTTGAGTCAACTGAAGAAAAACTGATAAAATGAAAAATGGCAAGGGGAAGAAATATTTTAAACAGTTAAAGAACCTAGAGAAGAAGGAAAAGCCAAGAAATGGGTTTCAGACAAAAATCATGGACCCCTATTTTATGCAGAAACACACAAAAGAGTGGTGCTGTTGGTTTAAGTAATAATGGTGTGAACATGCCTAACAGACAGCTCTTTTCAAGAGTCTCAGGTTCAGCCATTCCAAGGCTGTGAATGCCAGCTAAGATGGACACTGAAAAGTGTTCGTCTCTGCTAAAAGAGAAGCATCTTCAGACAAATCATATTAAAACTTTAGTGATTTATACGCTTTAATGGTGAAATCTTATGTGCCTGTAGCCTATAAATATCCCACAACTTAGAGAGGAAGCTGTGGATAGATCCCATTTTTTCAGAAGTATCCATATTGCCCATATTGCATTTCCAAACAAAAGTCCTTTTTCTGGAATGGACTGCCAGTCTTCTGCTTCCACATTAACCCAAAAAAGAATATGACAAAAAGTCTTCAGTAAGCTAAAAATAAGCTGATTTTGACATTTTAATCCATGGGCTTCTTGAGCAAATCTCTAAGGTTAACATTTCAGAACTATGAGGGAAAGAAGTTTGCTATCTAACTCCCCCAATTCTTTAGAAATAAAGAGGATTTTGGTTTATCAGTATTTTCCTGACACAAAGAGCTGTGGTAAAATACACCATACATTTTTTTTTAATTTATAATTCACAGGTATGAATTACTACTGGCAAAACACCAAGCAGAATGCTGGAATATTGCACTGTTTGGCCATCATGACAGAAAATAAGGTTTGTAGTTCTTTTCTTTGCAACTTCTACTTCATCCTTCTCTTCTGAAAAACAGTAAGTTGCTTGGAACAGTTTCTTTTTATACACGATCACTTTAATTTTTTAAAGTTTACAAATGTCAGTCAATATGTTCAAACAGCAAATGCACTTTATAACAACAACAAAATTTCCAGCAAACCAAATTTCAGTAAACTGCAACTTTTGCTTCCTTTTCCTACAATCTATATAATAAACATACTGAAACACAACAGTATTGATTCCTACTCTAGTCTGCAAAAGAATGAAGCATGTTTAACCCATTATGAATTTCATCTCATTTTCTCAACACTTAAATATGTCAATATGGTCATTTTTACATCAAAGGCCAAAGATATCCAAAGCCTTATGAACAGTTTGTCTCTCTTTTTTTTTTAATTTAAGGAAAAAATGGACAGATTAATACTTTTCCAGGCACAGCAATATTACAGTAGTTAATTGTAATTTATGCAGCACATTTCTGATTTCCCAGTGTAACTGCCATCCCTTGTTCAATCCACTCCTCTTGATTGTATTCTGCTAAGATGCCAAGATTTCATATGGTGGGCATGTTATTTGCATAACAGTGAACATTATATTCATTCCACAGAAATTTCAAGCAAATATACTATATTCCAAATGATTTCCAAAGCAAAGTTATTCTGAATTTGTTAGACTGATTATGCGAAGAGCAAATGACTGATGATTTGAAGATAAAGTTCAGTGTGTAAATGTTGTCATCTATGACACTTTGCTATGCTAAAATCACAAAGGCCTGCCAGATTTCATTGCATTCATAATTAGAATCATTACATTGTAATTCAGGTTGTGTTCTTTATAAAGATGAATAGAATGAGCTTTAATATAACCAAAGCCAGGCAAACCCAACAAGCCTACCTATGCAAGACAGTTGTCAGTTCAAATAAAGATTTGTTTTCCTTTCCATAATGCAATTACAAACCAAAATTGACACCTGAAAGAAAAAACTAAAATACTACAAAGAATTCAAATTTCACAAGAAGCATAACTAACATAAGAGTAACCTGTACACAACTATTTTTTAAAAATTAACATTAACTCATAATTACAGCATCTTTACTTTATGCCACACAAAAGTTAATGGTATAAGTACACTCAAGAAAGCAAACAGAAATGGAAAAAAAAATTCAGACGTTAATTTTTAAGAGTTTCAGCAAAACATCCAAGCCCCAACAAATCTCTGTCAGACAATCATGATCTATAATAAATATTTTACCACATAATTAAACATATAAGCATAAAAGTTTAGCAAACATCAACATGCCTCTAATGGACAGTAAAATCTCTATAGAAACCTTCAACATGGTCTCATATGATTTCCTTGTACTGAGGTCTCATCTCTCTTATTCTTCTTATAAATATAATATAGCTAGACTACAGCAACTCATATAAATTGGGACCTGTCTAGGTACAGTATGATATAACAGAAGGACTCCAAAATAATGTCCCAGCATGGAATTCCCAATTGCCTCAGAGAGCTCCAGTATTTGCACACTGGTTGAAAAAGTATGTCCAACCATGGACAACTAGAAACCATATCAAAACATAAATTTTCAATTTATGTAACCCATGTTAATCTAGCATTTACTCTAGATATCCAAACAATACCAGGAAGATAAAAAAGAGTATATTTAGAGAGAGAAGAAAAGAATACTGTACAAAAAATATGCTCAGTTTTGTAGAATGTTTTAGCCAAACATTTCTTTCCAATTTATCTTGTGAATAAAATTCAACATTCTAAATGTTTTAAAAAATAGTCCATGTTAAATCATAACTGCTTTAATCCAAAATATTTCTAAGCAGAGAGACAGTAGCTATTTTAATGCTGGGTTACGACAGACAGGACATTATTTCTTTTGCAATAAATTGCAGATTACACTTCTGGAATGCAGTCAAATTATTTCACACCTAGTGATTTTGCTTCATTTGACATCTGATACTTGCATGCATCATTTGGAATTTTTCAGCAGTCCCTTTCTATAACAGAAGAAGGAGTCTAAGAGCAGAGCAACTTTTCTGTGGAGTCTCCACATTAACAAAATAGAACTAACTTACCATGTTCCAGCCTGGGTAGAGGTAGTCCGTCCCAACAAATTCAAAATAGTGAGCAAAACCTTCTTTCAACCACACATCCTCCCACCAAACTGGAGTCACAAGGTCACCAAACCACTGGAAAAACAAAAAGTTCAAATGAACAACTTTAACAACCTTTAGGAAACTGTTTGCATATATTTCACCTAGGCAAACACATTCTCCACACGTATTAATAAAACAGTATTTACCGTGCACTGAAGCTCACTAACTGTATTTTTCCTGTGCTAATTAATTCAACATTACAGGATGCACAAGTTAATGAAGTAAAACATTAGAAAAGAACAAGTGAGGCAAAGAAGTTTTGAGGACAGTATTCACAGTGTCAACTGTAGCTCCCTGAAGTAGATGCTCATCTAGGTTTAACAGACTAACATACACACTATACAGAAAAAGGCTTCTAACTCAAGTAATCTGATCCATTACACGGAAACTTCATGATGCATAGTGTCAATATTGAAAAACATATATGTGAGAATGGGAACACATTCTTCACCCCAGACCTAAATTTTAGCATTTCTTCCTCCCTGCTCTCTGCCCACTAAGATTTACAATACTACGTATTGTAAACGTGATGCTCCTCTCCTTGGCAGGTTTCTTAAAGAAAGAAGCTTTACACAATAATGCCAGCTCTCTGTGGGTAGGAGTCAGATGCCTAAAAGCAGGTAGTTGATGCCATTTAGAGAAAATACTAGGGTATGTGAGATAGCCACTAAAGTCTAGGATATTTCATAACATGACTTAAACATGATTCTATAACATCCCCACTGACTTCAATCTAATTTAGCAAAAAGAACAGAAATCTCAAGGATAATTAAACTCCATAAACTCTACAAGTAAATAAAGATCATTAACTGAAAAGAGGAGAAGGGTTTGAACTGAGGGCAAGGCAAGGACACAATCATTACATACTCTACTCACTAAGACATCAACAGACACAAATCTCACAGTACAGGACATGTAGGTGTCCGAGGGATTTTACATAGAGCTGGGATGATCACTGGAAGACAGATAAGGACAAGAATTCATAGGAAATCAGATGCCATATATTCATCTGCTGATGGATGACCCTGTTTAAATTATTATTTAAATGATTTAAATGATCGTAATGTGTAACATGAATAATGTTACACCAGCGCGAGAACATAAACATTGACAGTATTATGAAAACCTATCTAATCCTCTATGTCTCTTTTGCCAAACATATACCAAAACTTTAAGTAACATTATCTGCCAGTTTTCTCTTAATATTTATGAAAATTAGTTATAATTTTTAACACAGATAATTTTGACCTTTCATGTGCAAGCAAGCTCTAAAAATACAGAGAGGGAGCAGCAAATAAGTATTCTAGAAGGAAAGACTCATGTCAGAGCAGAGGAATTGATGCTGAACTGTAATGAGAGTGAAGAATGAATGAAAGCAGAGTTGGCCAGTAGTTTGCATAAGTAGTTTGATTTCATGACAGCTGGCTTTTTTGAAGGCTTTCTCTGAGACCTGAAGGAAAGATGTCACTTCTGTGCATGTCTTTGTGGAGTGAGAATGACACCACAGAAGGATCAATGCTGCAATGAGGATCTGTAGTGATGCGAACACTAGAGCTTCAAGGACTACCAAGCAAAGACCAGACTAGCTGGAAGATTACCAGATGGCCACATAAGCTTTAACAAATAGAATTCAAATGAAAAAGATGAAGAAAAACATGGCAATGAATGTCACTGACAATCAGCTTAAGAGTTTAGAGAGAAAAGATGAGGTAGATAGAAATCATATTCATACACAATGTGAAGCTGAACTTAATGCACAGTCAGTATGCATAATATAGTTGAAGGTTATCAATAAATTAACTCTCTACAGGGCCACTAAACATAGATCTTGATCTTAAGAACATTTAACTGAAAAGACAAAGAAATGCTGGAAATACATTCATATAGCTTATGCATTTTCAGAATTTGAAACTACAAAATGAATGTAACTTTCATACACCAAGAAGTATGAAAGTTAAATTCACACTAGAGTGGGTTGCCTAAATGATTTCTAATGACTAAACATAACAGCACAGAGCTTATTTCCTGAATTGGAAGAGTACTACTGGACAAATATGAAACCAGTAGTAAAATTGTCATTTTGAACTATGACAAGCCAGAGAGATTAAAAAAAAATAAAGGATGTAAAGTTCATAATACCTCGTCCTGTAATTTGAATTAATAACATTAATTTATGGTGCTACAAAAGAGAATTTCTTCTACTCCTTTGTGAGTTTTCTGGGTTCATTTATTAATGATACAATTAAAATGATTTGTTTAATTCACCACCTAAAGGAAGAAATATTTTAAAGGCATTAAACCAGTATGTGATATCAACATGAAAATGTAGGGAATTTGCTTAACTACTTTTGAACAGTATCAGAGAGAGTTATTTATGGATGTTAGAGCAGTACCCAGAGGCTGTAAGCAAGACAGCCAAATTTTCCAGCAGAAAGGGGCTATTATCTTCCTAGGTGTTACATGTCTCAAAGGAAAACTGTAAGTAAAGCATTTACTTAATTTCTTTAAGTAATTATTTATTTATTTGTGTGTTTGACTATAGGCTCTATTTGCCTGGAGTGAAGACCATCACTTCATTTTGAAATGTATTGATCACATAAATTTCTCATCTCCCTCTGGTATTATGTTCAACCTGATATGCAGAAAGTACCTAATTCACAGATATGCTGAAAAGACACTCTTTCCTATATGGTTTTTTTTACAGATTATTATAAAAAATGTTGATTTAGAACTTTTAAATTTTCTTTCTGCTTTCATGCCTCCGTAACTCAATGTCACATCAAGTTTTGTGCTCAGGTGTGAAAACTATCACAAAAAATCAATCAAAAAATTCAAATTACTCTTTCTTCAAAGGTTATAGAACTGATCTATTGAACTTATCTATGATATGCAAACAAAACTGATTACTATCCTAACATAATTATTTTAATAAATTATTGTAATTATTTCAAGCTATCAAATTAGGCTGGTAGATATATATATATGTGTTTTGACCAACTCATGGTTTGGAGCTTGGAGGACAAGCTTTTATGCCAAAACACTCATATGATCTTTTTTTTTTAATTAAATAAACAAAATATTCTGAAAGAACACTCAAGCTGAAATATCAAAAAACAACTCTCCACAAAATTACTGAACCAAAACTATCGAAGTAACTTTCATGCATCTCTCCTAAAACATGTATCTAAAATACCTGGTCAAACATGAAAAGTCAGCTGTGAAGAAACTGGAGATGAAATCCTTTCATGAAATGCTTTTTACTTGTATTTTAGCAACCACTGAATTTGTCCTTTTGCAGTGCTGTCTCTCATTTTCTATCTATCCTCAGCACTGTGCTCAAGCATTAATACAGAACAGGTTTGGTAATTACAATTTTTAAACAGTCAAATCTAAAGGCAACAATCTGTATTTTTAATATTAATCTGATTTCTCTAGTCTTGGAAACAACGTTAGCAAAGCAATTGCTGTGTTACTCTAAAAAAACAAACCACATATTTTAGAAGAGTTCCATTTCCCTCCTCTGAAATCTGAAAAAAAAACCCCAATAAATAAAAAGTAAAACTGGAGATGTGGAGATGTTGATTCTAGTTTTGCTTGCACCAGAGAGATTTTAGTTAATTTCTGTTATTCTATGCGTAAAAATGAGTGAAGAGGAAGAATATTCATGGTCACCACAGGCTAACAGGTGATATGGTGCACAACGAAAGACAATGAAAAATGCAATGAATAAATAACAATTAAACAGCAGAGGCAAGAGATCCTGGACCCAAGCTGGTCTTGGTTCAGTACATTTTCAGGTAAGATAGTATTGTTTAGAGTTCCTTGAGGGGCTTCTGAGTATGGTAAGATAAAGACAGAAAAAAGGGCTACATAAAGGCAATGTGATGAAGGTGCTAGACAGTGTTTTTCAAGTTATATTTTTTTAGTATCTCTCCCTTTAAACTTTACATGCAGGTGAATAATCCATATTCTGTGTGACTTAATTCTGCATCCAAAAAGTAGAAATAATGCTGCTTTAACTTGAATCTTTTCTATCTTTTCTAGCTATCCAGTGAAGCAACTGAGCAAAGACTTAATCTTCATGCCACTGAAACAGAAACAGCAGCAACAGCAATAGAGGAAGCTGCTTTTAATTAAGCAAACAGCACTGGAAATAATATCAACATGGACATCAAGTAAAGCTCCTCATCTGCAATTTTAAGGTCATTTAAATGCACTTTACGATCATATTTCTAACCTAAAATAAATTCAGCTATAGTTTTTGCCCACTTCATGATCCTCTAAAATTCCCAGAGTAATGTAAAAAGGCTTCAGTGTCAAACAAACAAACTTGACCAGTTACTGATGTGATAATTGCCCACATCTGAAATACACGTTGCTCTGGAAGCAGAGGAAATTATCAAAACAGTGCTAAGAATAACTGGAATTAATAAAACATCTTCAGAAAAAACAAGATCTAAGCTGAACACTTGGATAAAGGTACTTAATATCGGATTTAATTAAAAGGTTTTAAGGGAAGCCATATAACCCTGTAATCAGGAGCACTGAACCCAGCACTACAAACACATCACATGGAAAAATCTAATACTCACAGGAGCTGGGACTTGATGACCTAATGTATGTTTTCCACACATGATTCCTAAGGCACTGTAATTGTTTAGCTGAACTGTGTACTACTCTATTGTACTGCACAGTGAAGAGCTTATAGCAAAATCAGATGATAGTACCAAGATCAATGCAGCAGTAATTTTCAATAAAAAGTTCATCTTTTAGTTGAGAACTTCATATTCACTGGCCAATTTTATGAGAAACAAACATGAAACAAACATTATTTTCAGGTTCATCAGCCAGAACGCCATTTCAATGGCTCCCTTTTACATGGTACTTTTTATTTGCAGAAAGTGTTAAGAATTTGCATTGCCTTTAAAGCATACTGTGTAAAGTCACAGATGTAAGCCATGGTGATTACACAGTAGGATTTCATTCATTTTAACCTGAAGGCTATGATTATGCCTCTTATGATCGTAAGAAAGCATTTCCTGCCCCTGTAGCAAATTTCTTCAATAACATTTGCATTCAATTCAATATTAGTAACACTTATAATGTGTTTAGTTTGAGATAAGAAGAAGGGAAAAACGTAAAATAAATTGTAATATGGGCTTATTATTTTAAGTTTTCTCATTGACACAATAGTTTCTGTACACATAAAGACTCACTTATCCACCCTTAGTGAACAGAGAGGGTCAATACTAAACTAGGAAAAATATTGAGAAGAAAAAGAAAATGGACATGTATCTATATGACAGAAGACAAGGACCACTACCAAACTGACTTCAGCCAAAACATTTTTTGACATGAACATGAAATTTAGCATGAATCTGCTATCAACATGTTTATTCTACATACCAGTAACAAATACACTGACACGCAAGCACACAGAATACACTGCTACAGAACACAGGGAAGTTGTTCATTGCTACCAATTTTCTCTTCCATCCCCCTTTTGAGTCTTCACAGTTTCTGTATTGTAGGGATGTGTCTTAAAGACCTCCATGTTATATGGATTCCACTTACAATAGAAATCACAACCATCCATATGTACAATATAAATTCATTTTCAGTTCTGAAAAGGAGCGCATGGTTTCTGACACTAAGATCAAATACGTGAACAAAAGTAATACCTGATGACATAGCTCATGTACAATGACCATGGTGACATCCAGTAGGTATAAAATAGAAGAAATGCTTGGATCTAGCAGTATCCTTTGCTCCACGAAAACACTCAGTCCCCAGTTTTCCATAGCAGCATATGGATGCTTAGGCACAGCCAACAGATCTAGAAACAAAAAAAATATGTTAACTCCTTGTGGGAGCTACTATGCTGAAGAGCTATTGGAAGAAGGATCATAAATCATCACTAAAAGCATTTTAAATAACATACATGAATAAAAAAAAGAAAAAAAAACCACCAAAATGCTCTCTAGCAATATTTCTTAGGAAACATTAATAAAATATTCATTTTTTTCTTATGCCACTATCTGCTCACAAATGATTACAATGTTATTGATGTAATACAGTACTTACTATTTCTAATGAAGTTTTCTATACAGAATCCAGCTTATTTACAACATCTTGTTGATTTACTTCTGGGTTTGATACTGCTTCTCATGTTTATTATACCATATCAGCACAGCAACACAGACTCTCATTACAAGTATTTTTTTATCTTTTCAGTAAAGCAAGTCCTTTATGAACATCTTACACATCAAACTGTATGCAATGACTGACATTTAGGGGTGCACTGAATACTGTTGCATAACATCAAGAAAATGGCAAACTGTTCAGAATCCCCAGCTCTTACTAAACAAGGCATCTTCCAGTGTGTACTGCTGCTAGCATGCATCCTCTGGGAGCAAGACTGCTGACAGCCACCTCTCAGCCCTGCCAGCTGAAACAATGGAACCATATGCAACTTAAAGGAACTTTCCTTCAGTTTTGCATTCAGTAAGTGAGAAAATATTAGGAACAAGATGGGACAGTCCTTCATCAAGTAAAGATAATAGCATCAAGGAATCTCTCCCAGTGGCATGAGGTTGAACAACTCAAGTAAGAAAAATCTTACTGCAGAAGATTGAAAAGGAACTAAATTGACTACCAGCCTAGAAAGAAATCTAAAACTACAGTAAATTTCCACAGGGAATGAACCAATACAGAATTCTGCTTCATGGCAAAAAACATCTGAAAGAGCCCAGAAACAACTTGTTTGTCTATTAGAAGCCCAGTATAACCCATGTACAAATCAGACAGAATTTTGGAAGCTACAATGTGGCATCAGCATGGTGCTCCCTCCAGTCAAACTAATTAGCCTGACTTCTCAATTAATAAGCCTGGCTGCCACACTCCTCTCTCATTTGCCTCTACTACTTCTGCTCCCAAAGCTAGTCCATTGGCAGTTATCACAAGTCTATCTAGGTGGTCTTTTACTGGGTGACTTCCTAACACGAACAAGAGAAATTCTGACCTAATTATTCTAAACAATACTCTAAATTGTATTACAGCACTGACACCTCTCCTAGGTTTGGCTTGCCAATGCATGTGCTAGAATTGGCTTGGAGAACAAACAGACCGCAGGAGCTCTACTCCAAGATTCATGGGAAGTTGCCACTGAAATACTGGGAAATGAGAATTTGGGTATATTCTGGCACTTGTAAAAAGGGCCTGCTTCAAGAAGCATAAAAATACCAGTCTCCTAGTGAATCCAAGGCAAGTCTAGCAGCTACTTCCAAACACATGCAGAAAATATCCAAATCACAGAGATACACTTCAAATGCTAAAGAATAAATATTTTATAGAAAAGCAAACACTAGAACATGAGCTCAATTAAAGAAAATAAAGTAAAAATCCAAATCATTGTGTTCAAGATTAGGCATGTGAGTAAATTCAAAACTACATGCTTTCATTTTCTTCTTCAGTTGAAGCTTGAACTATATGATTTTTTTAGAATAACTGCAATTTTTTTTAAATGACATGCAAAATGAAAACCTGTCTGCAATATGAAGAAGGAATAGAGATGGAAAAAAGACAAACATTACCAGGTGGAATCACTGAAGTTAATGTCAAGTTTTCATTAACATTAAACAGGGATCTCTCCCATTCTCAACTCTGTAAAGAAAACCATAACTTCTCCTACACCAATTAAACTTTCCTCCAAAAGGTGTCTTCAGAAGATGAATACTGTTCTTATTGACACGAATTAAGTTTTCAGTATTTGCCTTCAAACACAGAACAGAACTAGCACAAAAGTAAAACCAGGTCCCTATTTTTCACTAATCCTTTCATCTCTTCATTCTCCTTTCAGTTCATTTGTAGTTTCTGATCTTTCTTTCCAGTCAAATTGGATAGATTTTGTCAGTGTCATCCACTCTTGGAGTAACTCTTGTGGAACTGGGAAACAAGCGTGAGGTCTCATACTAAACATATTTACAGGCTAATTACAGACCTTCTTTCACTATTTGTGTCATTCGTATTGCTTTGCTGGTTTGGACTGATACTTTACAGCACTGACATGCCAATAAAACCTTCCAATCTGATGGACAGATAACTGCCTTGCAGGTAGGCAACCACAGAGGGATATTTTAAATCACTTTCATCCAACGCAGTCTCACTTGTCTGCAAGCCTGAAAAGTCCTTTCATGCACTGGCTACTGCTGAAAGGGCTTTTCTGAAGAGAGAAAACAAAACATTTTAGATAACCCTGTCAGTTTCAAGAATACTAATCCCTGTAGGTGACATGAGCATACCAATAATGGTGAGTGAGTATGAGCACACAGCCAGGGTCTGATAAACTACACTTTAATACCAAAGAGACTTTCTTAATCTCCCTTGACTGACAGAATGGTCTCTGAAAATAATCATCATGACAAAATTTTTTTGCTTCTTATTGTCCATGTCTAAATTCTGAATATCCAAGTCTCAATGCTAATTTTTCAGGGGCTGGTCTTTGATAGCATCAAAAATTTCTACTACCTTTAAATAAAATTCCAAACACATCTAGTTTCACGGTAAAAGACACAATAATCTATATCTTTCTCTGGGGAGTAATAAACATTTGATTTCAGAGGAACAATGTGTGTGTGATGCTCACGTCTCAACGTGAGGATTTGTATTTCCCTGTTTAGCACACCATTAGAGCCCTGAGCAAGGTGATCCTGGAGGTGACATCTGTTAAGGTTTTCATGTCATTTTTAAGGAGTAAGGTACAAAGAGAGGAGTGATAATGCACATTTTGATGGAAATATCATTCACACATATTACCGCACGAAAGTGTTCTGCACTAACTGCAAAATGGGAACTACTGAATATATAACAGCTTGTGTACATGCTGCATCCAGTCACTGTGCACACTATTTAATTAAATTCTTTGTAAAGCACTTGTGAATGTTTGATTATGTGGATATTGCTGGGGAAATAGAAATGTGTGTTACTGCTTGCAGAGAATAACATCCTCATGTTTCATAAAACTGTTACTTGAGATTTTCTGATGCAGCAGTGCAGAGTCCCGTGTAGTGTTGGAATAATAAAGGGTTTCTACCTTCTGGCCTTCACAGAGACTAAATTCATGACCAACAAGTAAAAATTATATCGCTAAAATAAAATCACAAGACAAAAATGTGTTGGAGCTTCACACTAACATGCTACATTGGTACAATTATTTGAATACAAGGACAGCATTTGGGTTTTTTAAAAATCTATTTCTGTGTGACTTTCATGAAAAAGAAATTAGGTTACAAAAACTTTCATAGCTCAATAGCTTGTTTTATTTCCAAGCATTTAATTATGGCATCATAACTATGCGAGCTTACATCAGAATATAATCCTCTGACATTATCATCAAGTTATCATCATAGTGCAATATAGAAATTAGCAATTTCACAGCTAAGTTGGCCACAAAGCAAATACACATTTGATGGGGGTTTTTTTATCTATGAACTTAGTTATTTGTGCAGTTTGAACAAATTATACTGTTTTTCAATCTCTGCCACTCAGTCATGGTATCTTCTAGGTTCTGTTAAAAACCATTATACTCCCCAAAGCACAATCTGGGAACATCACTCCTACTTTAAATGAGAGCAAGGTTAGAACAGAAAAGGATTAACTACAAAATGATCCAGCTCTCTCATGCAGAGTACCATGAATTTGTGGGGCCTTCCCCCCCCCCACCCCGCCTTACCATGCCACTCTTTTGCAAACATCAAAGCATCTTCTTCATCACTGTGATTCCACTATATTTAACCACCCCCATTTAATTTGGACAAGGATATTGGTATAACATGCACACATCCTCACTATACATATAAATATGAGTGTGTGAATATACCAAGAGACATCCACACCCACATTTACTAACCTTATGTACTGCAATCTTATTTGTTTTAGCTGCTGGTTGTAATGTAACCAAGGGCTAGATACTCCAGAACATATGACAGTATTAAATTTCTAATACTCATGGTGGAAGTTAAAAAGCACTACAGGGAAAAACAAAACTACATGTACAAATTATTTCTGCAAATTTTCTGTTAGCATACATGAGAAGTCTCCCAAATAAATATCTGTGACCCCTGAAACACTGCAAGTTATAAATGAGAACACAGAGTAAGAGACAAGAATTTTCTGTCAAGCATCTTTACACATATATTTTCCTTAACAAACTCAGGAGGCATGCAGGGATAAGCTGTTCACTCCATGAACATCATGTTTTTCCCTTATAATTCCTACTGATTTCCACTTTTTTGACAAAAAATTCAACAAATTAAGAGGAAGCATGGACTAGTATCAGTTTATTTATCATTTAAGTCATGCCCTAAGTATGTTTTTTGCCCTTTTCTAGTACTGCATAATGCAATCAATAGCTTTATTAAACCTCTCTTTGCCTTGTGCAATTTCCTAAATGAATGCTACTGTACCAATAGATTAAAAAAACCAAAAACCTGTTTACCAGAAGGGTGCATATTTCTGCCACTCAGATTGCTTAATCAAAATAATTTGTTTTACTAAGTAGAAGACACTTTTCTGTAGCACAATACCATTTCATAATTTATGCAGATTTTAAGGAACAAGCCAAATACAAAAAGTGACCGATCTCATTAAAAAACATGAAGGCAAACAGTAGTTATTGTAAGAAATACCCAAATTTTCTACTGATAAAGAACTACTGATAATGGTACTTATAAGAAATATCTAAATTAGCTGCTGATTTTTTTTTTTCCTGCACTGTTTCATTAGTATTTGTCAGAGAAGTTTGTTCTGGAAAACCAAGTGACTTCTTTATATACTATCATCCCCTTAAAATGGTATTGGGCGGGAGGGAGGAAGCAGGCAGGGGACGACACAATGGGATGACAAACCAAACAACCCAAACATCCCAGGGTTGGTAAAAGCTCTCTCAAGCCAGTGTTTGCCTTGAGCCTTTCAAACACCCTTTTTTTCAGAAAATACTAAGTGCCTGTTTCCTGAAAACTAAATCAATTCAGTATTTCCCTTTCGGCAGTTAGAACCTAAATACCCTATATCAGCTGTCTTCAAACTTAAGAGTATTCTTCTGTCTTATCTCAGTACATGTAAAGTATTCAAACACACAGAAGCCACAAATAACCTGGATGACACCCCCACAAGAAATCTTTGATTAATGTTTCTGTTCAGCCAAATGCTTTTTCCTGCATCCACCAGTTTTTATCTCCAGGACTACCGCACCACTACCCTTCTGTAAGCTTGACACTTAACAGCCCACAAGGACACTGGCCTGCAGAGTTAATGCAAAGGTCTAAAATTGTTTGCCATTATTCTGGTCATATCAAATGGCTTGCTGCAGATCCTGAGGAGAAATCACTACCACATAGCAGTTTATTGCTGGGTTTTTTATTGCTTCTTATTGCTGTACAAAGTATTACTTAACATTAACTGACATAAACAATGGATGGATTCTCAGAGTGTTTGATACATAGAGCAGACGTTTAATTCAATGTGAAAATTAAAGGATACAATACGGAAAAAAATGTGGGAGAGAAAGCTGGGGAGGGTAAAGAGAGAGAACATGCAGAAATGTAGAAAGAAAAACTTTGCTATGTTTTCAAGCAACTGAGCCTTGACACTGCGTGATAGCTAGTTTATAGTTTAAGAAAATAAAATAGAAATCTGTTGATTTTATTTGACATGCATATTATTAAATTTCTTTCAATTTTGATACCACCAGTCCATAGATCACTGCTTTGTTATTTCAAAGTATATCAAACGATTCAATGTTAAAATGAAAAATGAATGCAATAGCCCATTGAGGATGAATTGTGTATGATCTAGGTTGTATCGATCTGCACAGGAACAATGCCTTTCTCTTCAAATAATACCTGGACAGATCATTATCTGCTGCACAGTATTAAGCAATGAAAAAAATCTTTCACAAAGTTTCTTTATAAACTTTTTTTCTCAGTTCCAGCCTTATGTGGGAATTTGAACAGGGAGCTGTATGGCTCAAACCAGGACAGAGACTGAAATGAGCTGAGGTTTCTGTTATTCCAGGTAACAGGGGTAGTACTGTATATGCACCCTCTGCAGTGTACAAACAATAGACAAACAGAGAAAATACATTCCAGCTCCCAACACCAAAATATCCAGAGAGAGGAAAAAACAAGAAATACTTTTGTTGCCTTCATAAATACTGTTTCTAACATAAATACTAAGAGCACTGACATGATGGAAAATTGCCAACAGCCATTTTCCTACCACCATAGTTAATAGAGCATAAGGATTCTACATTTGAAAACAACACGACACTGATTACTGAGCACTATCAGTATGAATGCTGCTGCAAAGAAAATGATCAAGTGCCACTGCCATATTCCTTCTCTTTGCTGCAAAATCAAGGTGCGGGTACACAAAAAACTCCAGAATTCTATTCTACTTAAGAGTGGTAATGAGATAAAATATTTTTTTTTCATTTGGCACACATTAAACTGATTTGCATCACAGTAATAAAGAGATGAATGTCTGTGTAAGTACAACACACTCTATACCAAGATTTACCTCTTTTATGCTTGCATTAAAGTGAGATCACATTCACAGGTGATGGGCACAGTTTAATAGGAAAAGTATAAATAGGAATTTTGGAAAGACAGGCAGTTATTTACCATTAGCAGTATCTTACATTGCACCTGGAGATAAAATTACAGTGTACCTAATCATATTCACTACATCTGAAGGCAATGTTTTTGTGGGGATTGTATCTATTTATCTTGTGTTCCAGAGTAACATGAAGAAATGCAAATGGACTGTCCTGGATAGCTCCTGAGATACTGTTTTTAGATCTTGCTGTGTACCTAAGTCCTAGAAGAGAGTTTATCTTACATTCTTATGCAAATCCTTTCAACATAGCATAAAAACATTGGATAAAACTTTACTATCTCAACACTAAAAACAGGAATGCATTCACCACTTTGTTTATTAAATTATTTAAATAAAATAATTAGTATCTGTCTATGACATACCACAATAAAAACCCATCATCTTGAATTCTAAAGAAACAACTCTCTCGTTCCCACTCATACCTAAGTATGCAACCATGTAAACTGGTTGCATTACCAGTTTTATGAAGTTTTATAGAACCATGTTCCTTAAAAACATGTAAAGAAGTCTTGTCACAGAATCTACATGTCACTGTTGAGTTAACTCCGTGGCAATAATACTCATGTGTCAGAGGACAGGGAAAGAGCAGTTTATTAGGAAAACCTCGTCTTTTATAGATTGGTTCGCAAAGTAGGACAGTATGGGTCCAACAAAGGAAAACAAAGACAATTAGAGACACCCCTCAGAGTGGATTGGTGCAAAGGAGAACAACCACCTTTGGAAACATCCCAAGACAACACCATGAGTCCTCATGTACCACAAGTTCACAGACCCCAGGTGCAAAGCCTTGTTTACATACTTTCTCCAACTCCTTCACAACTTTCCCAGAATAGTCTGAGAACGCTGTTGATTTTTCTCTCTGACTAAACTGTCGGCACCCACATCTACACTCACAATAGGTTCAAATTATACCCTGATAGATCAGAGAAGTCCAAGGTGAACTTCTTGATACATTTAGATTTCCTAGAGAGATTTAATGAAGTGAATTTACTACTTCACTCTGTTACCTATCACCATGGGCACAGCCTGCCAACCATGTGCTGTGCAGCTACTCTCGACAGGTGAAAAAAATCACAGTGAAAAAGCAGGTGTGCAAAACTGTGACAGAAAAAAATCATGCTTCCACACAGTTCCCCCCTCTATTTCCCACAGTAAACTCAGCACCAACATCTGAACCACCAAGAACCCTCACTTTCCTGCTGCAGGAGGGCTGAATGGTGGGCTCCACGCAGTACACACCCTGTTATGCAGAGGCAGCCAGTAGCAAGTCTCTAAATAAAGAGAGTCTTTATTTAAGCATCTGGGCTCAGACTTAACCCTCACATGGTTATCTGAGGGGGTGCGGAGAAGTAATTAAAAGAAATCAATGAAATTAGCAAGACAGAAAAGCAGAATAGCTGAACCTTCACCAGAGCTGAAAATCTCTCTGAGCATGAAGAAACAATGGTAAGAGATGAAAATGGTGCTTCGTTCTGCACCTGGAAGCAACTGATACTGGTGATGAGAAAGACAGTAATTAGAAAGCAGCCTTATTTCCGACAGTTGTGGTTCCAGACATACTACAAGTGTTTAATAGTTTCAATTAACTCATAGAGTAGAACCCAAACATGAAAATCTGTCACAAAAACGGAATACTGCAAACTGTAAAAATAAAATACCCTAGAAAGAAATACTTGTTATCTGAAGTTACAAAAGAAAAGCAACATACTAAAGAGAGGCTAGTGACCGATACCAAATGAACTGTACTACCTAAGTTTGGCAAGGAGCTAACCAGAGCTGACAACAAAAGAGATTGGGACAGACCAGGGACAAGTATTTCAGGAACAGACTCCTGACTTCCTCAGAAAAAAAAAAGGAAAAGCAGAGACTGGCAAACAACAGGAGCCATCTAGTCCAGAACAAAGTTTACGGAGATCAGTCAGATCTTTGACACACAGAGTAAGATTGACAATCCAATATCTCAGCAGAAAATAAACACAATGTGGAGCTGCACACAAAGTGACAGCCTGGACAAGTAACAGTCATTGTCAGAGTGGGGGAAGAAATTCTGAAAAGGTGATGGATTACAGCTCTCCATTCCATCAACTGAGTGACTATACTGACAAGGGGGATGATGACAGCAACGCTTACCCCTATTAGTATTTCCTTTGTACTTTTATAATACACAAATGCCCTAGGGTATGGTATTGCTATACTTTTATATTAAGAATGCCTTCTTAGTTCCTTTAAATCACAAGCTAAATTCAGGTAAAAAATAAGTCATACATTTTATCAATAACTTTCAAAACTGACAACACTGCTGAATGCTTACTAAAGTTTCCACCAAACAGACAAAATCTACATTTAATGCAGTTACACTGATCCATACCTATATCTATACTGAGCTGGCACTGACAAGGAGGTAATCACAGCTCAGGCCCTTGTGCACACCGTATCTTTCACATTTTCCAAATCTTCAAAAAATTATTCACAAGTTCTGGTCTGAGAATTCATCTGCAAGAGATGAACTTCTTACTGAAAACTTTCAGGTGCATTCCTCCATTCCCTCTGAGATCTTCATAATCCTTCGTCAGTTAAATTACAACAGGCTTTGAAATGTTCCTGGGATCTAAACAGACTTACATCTTTCATCCTAACTCCTTCTGTTTCCTCCATTTTTGAGACACAGTCTGTCCATTTTTCTTAGTAGTGCTTGTTCACTTCCTTAGATATGCAAATATCTGTTTATTAGACTAAAAAATATCTTCCCTGCTAAACTGGCTGGTAAGCAGCTTCTTACTTCAGTGGGAGATAACAACATTTTCCTCTAATTTTAGTAATTGATTTGCATTTTTCAGTGTCTAATGTGACCTCCACCAGAGCTCACATTCTGTATCAATCTTTACTTGCATTATCCAAAGATCTAAATAAATACAACGTACACAGCTCATTGCTGACTGCTGAGACCAATAATCTTAACATACCAGTAACAAACCACTATGGGATAACAGTGGGCTTGCAGCAAGTGAACCCCACTGCAGCCTCACTGTTCTCAAAGTTACAAGAGATTGACAACTGCAGAATATAACAAATCAGAAAATATGAAATAGCTACATCCTTCCTTGCTTTTGCACAAGGAAGAACCTGTGTAAAATTGGAACTTTTTTTCACTACCTACAAAAAGAAGTATTTTGAGAGGCCAGTGATACCAAGTATTCCTCTGTTAGATGAATATTCAGAATTCAGGCAGATGCCATTTGAAAAGGTTATGCATTCATCTTATGATGGCACAGACAGGGTATCAAGTTTTACAGAGAACCATTTCCTATGGGAAAAAACAGGAAAGGAGAGCAGCAAGAGGTGTTCAACAACTTTGGCACGATTAGAAAAAGGCCAGGCTAAAACCAAACACTCACCAAAAAAAAAAAAAAGCATAAAGGACATACATTGGAAGTATTGTAGTGGAAGCGAAGAGAGCTGTTAGTGCATTGAGATGTGCAGGCAGAGTACAAGAACAGCACTATCATCATGTCTAGTCAATAGAAGAGATACTGAGATTCCTTGGAATAATGTGACCAAATTTGTGCCAGATGTAGGAGGTTTTTAATCAGCAACTACTGTAACCACTACTGAGAAATCATGTTTACAGTCATTGCAGAAGTATGAAAAGGCAACAAAAACTGAGATAAAGAGATCTCCCTGTAATCCCACAGCCAATTCAGAAACAGGATGACAGAGAACATAAAGCTAAATTCTTGAAGTACCTTTAACATGGCATCAGGGCAGTCCTCTAAGAACTCACACGATGGCTGGGACTGGAAGGGACCTCCAGAGGCTATCTTGTCCAACTGCCCTGCTCAAGGAGGGCCATCAAGAGCCAGTTGCCTAAGACTGTATCCAGATGGCTTTTGAACATCTCTAAAGATTGAGATATGACAATCTCTGTGCTCCCTGGGGTTTAGCAGATTATCTTTCCAAGTTTAGTAGTCTGTCATTCTTTAAGACTTCGTCAAACAGTTTGAATACTACCTCAAATTTAAATTAGCAAAATAGAACAAAGATCAATCAGGCCTCTACAAATCCACTACAATTTACAATCTTAGTTCAAAAGAGAGTATTTTATGCAATAATCTGATCAAAAATATGTTTTAAATAACAGCATTTTGTACTATTTTAGTAATATATTTCCTGTAAAATATTTTTCTGTTAGTTTCCATGTTTTACTCAGAATACTACTCTGGAGCAAACAGAGAACTCTTATCATTGCCAAATGAAATAACTGTTTTCAGTACTCAACAGCCTGAAGAATTGCACATGAAGAAGTATATCTACTTTTTCTCCACATATTTTGCATTTCACAATTGCAGGATGATGACCAGAGCTAAGAAGATAGCTTGGAAAACTGGAAAAACACTATCTTAAGCTAATGAAAGATGGGATTACTTCTGAAAAAAAGTGAAGATACAATGCTGAAGGAACTGAAAGATACTGTCTCAAGAAACACAGCGGGACAAGCTGAAAAATATCACCAGAAGGCCTGAGACATAAAATTGAAATAGATAAGAAACACAAATTGAGAAACAAGACAAAGAAATGAAAAGTTTGCCTGAGACAGACAGTAAGTAAGGGCTGAGAAGCTGAGGAAATGTTGTCACAGGGACTATGAATAAAAACAGGAGAAATATTTTGAGAGGATAAAGAGGGAGGAAGTGAACAGACCTTGCTAGGACACATCTGCACTTCCTCAGGCTTATTCCAGTAAGGTTTTGAGTATCTTCACAGAACTGGAAGAAACAGAAAAGCTGTGGAAAAGCCCATCCACTGCTCAGGTAATAAAGAACTGAATGAACTGAAAGCTCAAAAGGTATTAAAATAACTCACTTCAGCAATTATTGAGTTATTAGAGCTGTTAACACCCTAGATGTTGATGTATTGCCTTCTGTACTCTGCAGAATGGCTGCAGAGAAGTTCTCAAGAACTCCGGAAATTAATAACACCTTGGGAAAACTATAGCTTGCAAATCATTTAAGGGCAGGACTAACCTGATCTCCTTTGACAAGGTGACCTACATAGTGGATGAGGAGAAGTCTGTGGATATTTTCTACATGGACATCAGTAAAGCCTTTGATTGCATTTCCCAGAGCATTCAGCTGGACCAGCTGATGGCTCATGGCTTGGATGGATGCACTGTTCACTGGGTAAAAAAACGGCTGGGTGGCCAAGCTGAGGGAGTGGTGGTGAATGGAGATATACTCAGCCAATGGTCAGTCACCAGTGGTGTTTCACAGCACTCAGTATCTAGGGCAGTTCTGTTTAATATCTTCACTGACAACCTAGAGGAGGGGAGCGAGTGCACCCTCAGTACGTTCGCAGAACGACACCAAATTGGGTGGGAATGTTGATCTGCAGGAGCGTAGGAAGGCTCTGCAGAGGAATCTGGAGAGGCTGGATCGATGTGCCAACAAGGCCAAATGCCATGCCAGACACCTGGGTCACAATAACTCCAGGCAGTGCTACAGGACTGGGGTGGAGTGGCTGGAAACTGGACAGAAAAGCATCTGGGTGTGCTGGTTGACAGCAGCTGAACATGACCCAGTGTGTGCCTGGGTGGCCAAGAAGGGCAATGGCACCCTGGCCTGTATCAGCAACAGTGAGGCCAGCAGGACCAGGGCAGTGACTGCCCCTGTTCTTGGCACTGGTGAAGACACATCCTGAATCCTGTATTCCAGTTTTGGGCTCCTCACTACTAAAATGACGTTCTGACGCTGGAGAGTCTAGAGAACGGCAACGGAGGTGGGAAAGGGTCTGGAGCACAAGTCTGATGAGAGGCAGCTGAGGGAGCTGGAATTGTTTACTCTGAAGAAAAGGAGGCTCAGGAGAAGCCTCACTCCCCTCTACAACTACCTGGACACAGTTTTAGCCAGGTGGAGATTGGTCTCTTCTCCCAAGTAACATGCACCAGAACAAGAGGAAACGGTCTTGCATTGCAACAGGGGAAGTTTAGATTGAGTATTAGGAAAAATTTCTTCTCTGAAAGGGCAATCAGGCATTGGAACAGGCTGCCCAGGGAAATGATGGCATTATTGTCCATGGAAGTGCTCAAAGAATGTGTGGAATCGACACTTGGGGACACAGTTTAGTGGCGAACATAGCAGTGCTGGTTTAACAGGTGGATTTGATGATCTTATAAGTTTTTTCCAACCTTAAGAATTCGATGATTCTATGAAACAGCTTTACATGGTGCAGTTTTATTTGAGAGCAAATTCTATACACAAAACACAGTGACATGGAGAATTGAATGACCACATGAGTATTAAAGATATTGAAGGAAAAACAGCAGAGAAGCTGAACAAGCAAAAGACATGAAAAGAAGTTTGAATAAAGTGAACATAAAGCAGACAGAAATTTGGTACAATCAATTGCATCTGTCTGGTATAGAAGCCGAGAACCTTCCTGTTCAGCCCCTAGCAACAAGAAAGATACAAAACAGATGTAGCACGTTCTTCTCCTGAAATAGCACTATTTGTCCAAGTACACTCTTGTTTATGCCCCATGTTATACTGTGACATTACAAAGTCATGGAGATAGATGTCTGCTCTCAGTACTACTAGCCCACTGAATACATAAACTTTTCCAATTATACTGAAATCAGAATGGTTTCCCTGAGTAAATTCCATTCTCTGCATCACAGATTTAAACATTAAAGTTATATTAAACTTATATTAAAGAATCATAACAAAGTTAGGCTCACAAACCTCATTGAAACTTGATAACCGATGAATAATTTACATTAAGATAATACAGGTCTCACTTTAAAATGTTTCTTTTATGATGACTTTTCTCTGTTAGAATAATAATTTTCCCATAACATCTTGCTTCATTATTATTTACAGAAAAAAACAATTTCTGATCATTCCTCTTAAAAGTAAAAATCCAATTAAAGACTTTGCTGCATCAGTAATGTTTGATGTAGACCATGACTGAGCATACAGGCTTTTCTTTTCAGAAAACATAAAAATAACTTACACAAAACAAGTATTGTAATGTCTATTAGAATAAAGAGAATAAATTGCTAGATCTTCAGTATAATGAAAGGCACGAAAGAATGCCTAGTATGGAATGAGAATCTAATAGTCCCTGAATTAAGGAAGTCCTTTTGTTCTGACTCCTATCAACACAGAGTACGCAGCTAATTCAATGTGCACCAAAGAAGCACTCTTAAAAATCATAGTAATATTATGCAGAGGACCACTGCAGTTCTGTAGTGAATCTAGTAAGCCAGGATACCAAGTCATCAAATCAACTGCACTGAAAGTATGCAAAATTCACACCAAAGTCTTTGAACTAAGTTCTCCTTCACACTGAAGACATGATCTTTTCCTCCTAAAGACAGGCTATAAAACAGCCTGAATGGAACAGTGTTTACACATGGCTCCTGGTCCCTTTTCAGTGCTGGAACAATATAAATCAGATGCTGGTTCAAATGTAAATCAGATTCAAATGGACTAAGGACTTGCTTAAAGCAAATTATTAAGTATGTGAAAGATCGAAGTCTAGCACTCTACTGGCATCTGAGAATGCAAATGAGAGATGCAGATGAGGCTGAAGAAAAACAAAGGAGAACTTTGTTGAGAGATTCTTTCTGGGTGCAAGCATTAAAAATCTACCAATTTAAATTAAACAGTAACCATTATATAAGTGGAGGAATCCTCTCCTTATCTTATGACTTTACTTGATGGAAGGCACATTACAGGTATTTCTGTAAGTGGCCAATTTGGTTCATTTTTTTGTGCTAATATTTTGATACTTCTCAAGATCTTTTACTCCTTAAGCCAGTTTTGTTCTCTCCCTTTCAGTAAACATTGATTTTTTTTTTTCCCCCCGTCTGCATTTCAAATAGAGCTCAAACAAGCAAGGGTGGTTTTGTTTAACACGTTCAAAAGTGCTGAACCTCCTCTGGCTAGCTGTCATAAAAATCCACAGCTGTAACTATTTCTTTATGGATACTCCAATCCCAATTTCTTCTTCTTTAAATCTTCAAAAACTGTTTAAAATAAGTGCAGTGCATACTTCTTCAAAGATAACAGGAATGGTACTGTACTTTGCATTACCATACATAATCTCAGTACATTCCTTGCTGTCTGTGCTGACTGGGAGTTCAGTTTGATGTCAGCTTGAAGGTATGGCAGTGATGACCAAAGACAGTCATCTACAGAGACAAATTACTAAGGGCTTCAAGAATACCAGCTATCCTGCCAGCAAGAAAGAACGAAACATATATTTATTAAAAGACACTTTTGTCTCTTGCCACAGCTATTTGCTGCACAAGGAACTGCTATTTCATTTAGAAGTAAAGATTCAGTGTTGCAGTGACAATACAAATTTCAGAGAACGGAGTACTATGCTTGACAAAGTGATGGGGTATAAAAAATATTACTTGTCCTTTCAAACTGCAGTACTTGAAGTAACCAATGGAAAACTTGAGAAGCATGAAACAAATATGAAAAATCACAACCATTACTTTAGGATCTAGAAGAGCACATCTTTCCATTGTATTTAATTCTAGGTACTCAGCTTTTTCTACAGACTTTCTCTCATCATTTTATATTAATTACTTCTTGTAATGAAAAAATATTCTTTATTTTATTTTTGTAATAAAAATAAACTATTATTTGTAACAAAATGGCTCCAATTGAAAAATAATGTCCAAACACAATTAATTAATTGTATGCAATTGTATGCAATACTGAGAAATGCATAATTATAGAAATATATTCTAGCACCTAATGAAGAAAGACAAGGAACCCTCATAAAAAAAGTTATCGCAGAATTCGGCCACTTATTCTATAGGGTATCAGTCCTTCTGGCATTAGCAAAGTGTGATTCCTAGAGATTTCAGCTCTTGAAGTGTTTTTCCATTCCATGCATTCCATGCATCAGCATGCAATCTGATTCACAAGAGTACTGTTGAAACCACAGTTAAGAGAGCACATCTCCAGGCACATGAATCCCTGTAATGACTTGGCCTGGTGAAAATCCAGGCATCCTGGCTTTCACATAATTCTCACTGTCAATTCAGCATATATCTTTTGGTTCATTACATTTGTTAACTTGTCTCCTCTTCTAGTACTGTAATGATTTCTCCCTCCCTCTTGATCAAAACTCTTTATCTTCTTTTTGACTATATCAGATTACTGCCTTTCACATTCTTAGGTACATTTGCAATTTTCTGTGTTAGGATGCTGGAAGAGAGTAAAGAAAAACTGAAGAGAGAACTGAATCTCATCATCCCCAAGAAAGAAAAGTAGTTGTGTCATCAATCCTTAAAACTCCTTTGGGTGCACGTAATCAAAGACCAGAAGGAATCTCTTTATCAGCCTTTCTTATGAAGAATCAGCAACTCTACCCTTTTGACACCCCGTTAGTGCCTCACACTGACATGCCAGGAACTTTCCCCTAGGTCACAGTGGTACAGGTCCATACTTATACTGGTCTATTCTATGCAGTGATACATGAGCAGCTTACCAGGCTCATATAGAAAATTCTGTTTAAATTCTGTTTTAAGGATGCTGCAAGCAGTTGGGAAGTATTTTGTGGCTTCTTCTGAACTAAATGACTATTAAGTCAGCATCTGCAATTGAAGGTGACCAGATTTTTTTTTTTCAATTGTTTTCTTGCAGGTCTGGTACTTTTCTATCCCTCCCTCTCACACCAGCATAGTTTATCAGAAAACCACACCTATATATCTCTGTGATCAGATCTGAGGTTGAAGGTAACACACTGACATTGACATAAAATTGTAATAACCTTCTACTTCCTAGACTTCATACTCTGTTCAGGTCCACACTGTTTTCAGCATGCTACTGACTGAATTTGCAGGAGTCTGACTGTTACTTTGGCTGAAGCAGGACCACGGATCTTCCTGTTTGCAACAGAATGTGTCTACAAGAGCAGATCTGCTGCAATGTGTTTTTTCTTGTCTATGTCAAGGTTCTGCATAGGTATATGAACAAAGATAGTGCTGGTAAAGCAGAAAAATGCTCAGGAAAAACACAAACTTTGAACACACATGAAGCAGCATTCTCCTGAACAGTTCCAGACTACATCTCTCTTCCCTTGCCACTTGATGCAAAGCCATTGTCTGCCAGTCCAAATAGGAAACACGTCTGAGGTGATTGAATGGCTCACCCAAATATGCTGAACTGGCACACACTGCCACCTCACTGTAATTTTGCACCAATAAATCAACAGTTAAAAGGCATATAATACAAGGTGACTTGAAGTGGCTGTCATTAATTATGTTCTATTTTTTGCTTAGTAACCACCACAACACAGTCTTCAATAAAACTAATCCTAATTACAGTCTGACAAGTTTCCCAAATTATGCTTATGATTTATTTTAGCATGACAGTTTTGGAAACTGCAAGAGCTGTTCATTTCTTTTTTATTCCACAAGTATATCCAGCAGTTACAGACAGAGATAAACAAATACGTAAAAAGTGACATTTCAACATCCAGGAAGCAGCAAAGTCAGTGACAGAAGATGCTAGTGTACCCTGAAAATGCTCAAAACTGAACTTTTAGTAACCACAGTATCAGTTTCAGAAACTGATAAAAAGGTGGCAACTTCCATCCAATCCCATATTGGAGCAAATTAATAAAAAATTCTCTCCTGCACTTCTCTCCTCCTCCTCTCACTAAAGACTCTTAAAAAGTATTTTCTTCTATTTATTTCAAACCAATCTCCTACCACTTTTGATGAGCATCCGAAGTAGTAGTGTCCCTTGCAGGACTTGATGAACTGTAGTTCTGCATGAATTCATTTACAGTTTTATCCTTCTCTTTAATAAACTCTCTGTGAAGAACCCCCTTTATAATGTATTTTGCACTCTCAAAGTCAAACTGTTTTGGATAAAAATAGGGGAGACTAGAAAGAAGGGAGAAAGAGAAAAAAATTTTAATTTTAAATTCCACCTCTCAGAATAATTCTCATCTAAATGATGTCAATGTTGTGAAATACACTTTTCTTTATTGTTAGCCTCCTTTTCTCCTGAAAACAAGGAAATAAAAAAAACCATGTTACTGTTTTTTCCCGCTTTACAAAGAAAATTCAGGACAAAATGTTACAACATGGGAAAAAAAATCAGCCTTCACTACAGAAGCATACAGCCAGATTTGAAGAGTTGTGTTTATGTAACATAGCTTTACAAACTTTTAATAGGTAGCATATCATCTAGCTTTCTTTACTTCTACAAGCAAGACAGGAACCTTCACTTCTGCAACAATGGCAGTTAGAATGAAATAAAACTTTTAAATTCATGTGTTACAGGAAGAATTTCACAATCACACTTCAAAATCATGATTATTCAGCTAACGAAGGAAGTGTCATATCTCCCATACTCTCAAGTCACTCATATCTGGCACTTTTCCCAGGAAAGGCAGAATCCTTGAATTGGCCACACCTGTTTCTGCCTCAGCTTTGGTGGAAAATGGGTTAGTTAATAAAAAATGAAAGATCAAATATTTTCTCTGCCTTCAGTCTGAAGTGTACACGTACCAGCCTTTTCTACACATTTATGCCTTTAGCTGACATTAGTCCTAGAGTGGTACATGCTGAAAAAAATTATATGCACTGTTTGCATAACTTTAACACTAAAACTGATTTCAGAGACGTACCAGCCTCAAAGAACACTAATGCTCTTACTGCCTTGCTTGCAAGACCAGGCTTCTTTTCTCAGAAACTTGCTCACACCAGTGCAAAGGCTCCAAGTGTTGCTCCATGTTCTCTTTGCATTGATCCTCGGCTGGTATCTGGGACATTGCAGATAATGCCAATTATAGGGGTCTCGGACACTGTTAGCATTTACAGAAGAGCCTCTGCTTGATCTTGCTCCCAGCACAAGGAGGCTGGCATACCTCATGATCCAGAGTGAAGCAACAGATGGGAAGGAGGGGAGAAGAAAGAGAATCAAAGCTGTTTCATGCTTTTTGCTCAGAGGTTGCCAAAACAGGCATTGACAGAAAGTAGCCATAGGGAACTCAAGCGAGCTTAAATTCTAATTTCTCAGCAGGTGCAAAGCGAGGAGATAGCATTTTAAAACAACCCCCTAGGAAACCCTATATTTTTTCTCCTCTCCCTTCCTTTCTTCTTTCCTTTCTCTTAAACAGTTTCATCCTCTAACAAACAAAATTGCCAGTGGCTTTCAACTTACAGCAACAACCTGGAAGCAACTCATGAGTACTTTGTCAACAATGCTAATCCATAAGCCAAAGAAAAAAGACTTCCATTTACAGTTAAAAAAATAGAAAATAGTTGTTTTCTCTGCAAAACAGGCCTAGGAAATGTAAACTGATACATCAGGTCCCTAGGGAATTCCACAATATAAGTTCCACCTCTGTTCCAGCACTGCAGATCTGCCTTTCTCTGTCTCGCTCTCCTACACACCCACATTTCTATTATATTACACTTATTTTTGTATGTATCTCAAAGAAATCACAGAGAATGATTCTGTATGTTCTGGTGTGCAGACATTCACTTAACACACATTACCAACCACACAGCAAAGACTGTCCCTCATTATCACTGGCGGACACTTCTCCAAATCAAATAATCAAAAACTATTCAATGCTATTTAAGGGGAGAAGTAGCTTCTTTTTATGTCCTTGAATTTGGAAGTAGGATATTTGGTTAATACAGTACTCCAATACTCCATTTTTAAGGATCATTACAAGCAACAGGAAGCATATTGAAGTGAACTAGATATTTTTAAATCAGCCCTAAACTGAGTTAAAGTGAAGCAAACATACTCATGTCCCAAACACAACCAGCAGCTTGCAATTAAAAAAGTGTATGATAATTTGAAAAGAAGGAAGAATTTTGAACTTCAACCAGCTTTAGAAGGTTTTACCATAGTGTATTATTTAATTAGTAAACCAGAAGTTTTTCCAACTAAGAACTGTTATTTTCACCCTATCTCTTTCACCCACCCCTGACCAGAAATGAGTCCAAATAACAAGACACATTTTTCTTCTATAACCCAGATCCGTAATCGTAATTCTTCACCTTTCAGTCTCTTTCACTTCCACATCTTCTGCCAGAAAAGCTTGTATTTGTATGCATAAATCCAGGGAGAAGAAATTTAGTATCTTCTTGGCATATCCTGCTTCAGTAGTGCTAATATGAGAGATGACACCCAAACAGTGCCTTGACTGACAACAAGTGAACTTTCAACAAATTATTTTCTACAAGGCATAAGACTCATTCCACTGAAGACTAAAGGATTCCATACTCATAGCCTGACACTGACTGAAACACTTTAGTCTCTTATTTTATAGAGAGATACACAGAGAACATGTGTGAACCACACAAAAGGCAACATGGTCTTTTTACTGAGAGCAACTATGGTGGTAACAAGTCTCTTTGGGATGATAATCATTTTGAGATGAACTGATCTTAATCCTGTCCGGAAGGGTACATTGATACTCTAAAAAATATCTTAAACTGACTTCTCACCCAGAATTAGAAAATACAATCTCTCATCCCCTCTGGTAACCATGTAACTCTTGCATCTTACTTTACCCAAATGCTTCACTAAGTAGCACCACTGAGAATGAACAGCTGTAAAAAGCCTACAGCACAACCTGATCCTTTTTTCTCATTTGTTAGCCTCTCTCTCCCTTCTGTCCTTCTATCCCTGTCAATCAGCAGCTGAATTATGCGCTAGAGCAAGAGGGTTTACATAGCTCAAAAAGTCTCATATAATCTACTGTAAATGAAGGCTTTTATTCATCTGACTCTTCCTTTTCACATGACCTGTAAGGTTCTGGCCTTGATGAGAACTGGAAACACCAGATTTTACAAATTAATCTGCCTCCTCAGAAACAGTGTGCATTTTCTAACACCCAACTCTGGGAAAGAACTGTCTGTAGTAAAGCTAGGCATGGCCCCTATCAATACATGAAGTAGAAAGAAACTGCATGGATTTCAGAAAGATGTACAAATGACAGCTTGAAAAAGAGAAATAATAGCCACATGATAGTATCCCACAAAATAGAATATAACTGATCTAACATGCTGTTACTTCTGGACCTAAGTGCCAAACCCAGGGCACCCAAATTTTCCATCCTTCATGTTTTGTGAAGTAGTGAGGGGTCCTCAGGGGAAACAGGTTATCATGTCACGCCTAAATTGTCAGACTTTCCCTTGATTACAATGAGCCCTTTTTCCCTGACTTGTTTCTCCCTTCTGCTCCAGGCCTAAGGTATGGGAAAATGTCAAAATATTTTCTTTCAAAGCAATGAACTACACGTAAGTTCTAGGTTCAGTCTTTCCTACTTGCACATTTTCTTTACTGCCTACCCCTTATGGATCAGTGAAATCTGTGAAGTCCAAGGAGGACACAGCTATTTGTTAAAAGACAGCTCACTCCTTCCTTTACCAAGTCAGGATACATTTACTGTGGGAGAAACAAAAAAAATGTATATTTAATGTTCCATATGGTAGGCTTTAAAATTAATGTTTTCATTTTCTGTAGTAGTGTAAAATGAAGCATTTGGCCACCACTATCAGAATTCGGACTTCATGATATGTACTTCTGTCAAGAAGTTCTGAATTCAGAACATTTTTTGGTAGTAATCTTGGAATCATAAGACTCTAGACATATTGAAACTGGTGTTTGATCAGTGGCTGATATAGCTGGCTATCAAACACAGAAATAAGACAACTGAGGAAGTCGCTTTCTGGGCTGTGTCCCCAACTACATGATGCATTCTCTTAACTTCACTCTAACAAACGCTTCATTTTCTCCTGGTCAGGGTGGTCCCACCACAAGATATTTTTACTATCGTGAAAATATTTATAATAGGTGTACAAGTTATCTTTCTGGGGCTGTTGTCCAACAGCATTTTAGAAGAAATCTCATACTGGGGAAATAAAAAAGCAACAAGTGGCACTCAGTGATACATAACTATTTCTGTTTGCCTGTGCTTGTCTCTTGGTCACTTACTTAAAGGATGCCAACCCCACTTGTGTGCCAAGCAAGAGTTAACTGAAGACATTTTTAGCCCTTCCAGAAACCTGACACCAAAAGAACAGTTCTGTATGTTCCTTTTAAGGTACAGTACAAAAAGTAACAGCTTTGATTCTGAAGAGTCTGATCCACAAATCAACCAGCATACATATACCACATGTATGCTATGGAAGAACACATGGAAAGCAGACAGAAATATGACTAAAACATGCTTCTATCACTTGACATTTCCCAAAATGAAGATGGAGAAAAATAAGTCCCCTCATCCCTGAGAGAGAGCTTGGGATGCTTATGCAAGCACCACAGAAGTAAAATATCAATAGCCAAAATAAACTCTACTTTTGCCCTTTTTTCAATTCCTTTCTTTCCTGTCTTCCAAAAGTACACCACACTGAAGGAAACATACTTCTTAGTGTTTAGAGTGAAGTGTCAGCTAGGAGGAAGAACTTACTCACTCAGCACTTTCCCAGGTAACACATCTGACCAAAGAATCTCCTTCTAGAAATGCTGATTCACTAGTGAGTGGGATAACTGAGCAGTGATGTACACGTCATTGGCTTCGTCTCCCACAGTTCAAGAAACACAGAAGGCTACCAAATAATCAAGCTGCTGTAATGTCATTCTTGTCCTCATTTCCTCAGATCAGCCTGTAGCCAGAACACGAGTGATGCCATGAAACAAAAGGTAGTGATGCCTATCTTTCTGAAAACAAGGGAAGCCTTGCTGACAGCCTCCTACAGAAACCCACCGGCAAAGTTCCCTTGCCTTGAAACACTGAGGAGAGTCTTGCCTGTTTGCAACATAATAACTTGACAGGGGGCACATAATCACCGAAAGATCTACGCTGCAGACAGATTTCTATGTATTTACATATAGGCCATGCAGAAATACACAAGTTTCTTCTCTGGTCCAGAAGGGAATACAAATTCACAGCTACCAATCTACAAACTTAAATCTGGAGTCAGATTTTTAGTGAACAGGGATACAGTGACATTTGAAGAAGCTTTCTGCCATGTGCCATATGGTCTCCCCACATTTCAAACTCTGTCTTTAACAACATTTAAAGCAAAATACTAGTCCCTCTCTCAGTAGCCCACCAGGCACCTCATTTTTGCAATGCTGTAAGCTTGTCTAAAACACAAAGGTGCAAAAAATCTGCTTCACATGAACAACATGACTGGTTTAGGAAGCCCATCCACCAGAGCCTCCCACCAGAGTGTGGATCTACTCACAGAAAAAGACATATATTCATCCTGCTATTGCACAGAGACTCTGCTGTCTTGAGAATCTTTCCCCACGGTTTTGACACAGGAGGAAACAATGTATGTAAAGAGAGAGTTTCTTTCTAGGGATTTATGTAGTGTTTCCTTGCAATAAAGATTGCTTCTAGCCATAAAAGAAAGCAAGAAAGGTCAGAGAACATTCTTTGGTCCAAAGCCTAGAATTAACAGATAGATTACAGCTTGTGAAGAAATTCCGAGTTTATAAAATTGCTTGATAAAAGCACAATATAGCTCTTTACATAGAGAAGAGGGGCAAGAAATTGACTTGCTGCTTCTTCCCGCTCAAAGCTTTGAATCGATATCTGTGGAAACCATTTCAACTTTCTCCCATTGGCTCCTCTGGGCATGGAATTATGTTTCAAACAATCTGTATAGCTAAAGCTCCAATTATTCTGCTGTATCTGAAGATTATCCCTTGAGCTTTTCTCTGTGATTATTTCCTCCAGATGCTTTTATTCTATTCTAGAAATCGTTTAACAAATAATGTAAATTCTCAACAACATGATAGAAAAGACAATTTGATTTGTCAGCCAGTAAAAAGTCAATGCAAATGATTCTGTCTCTTTTTACATAATTTACTTGGCTTATAGCATCTTTAGATGTCAGTGTACAGGGCTCCCTATACTAGTTCAAGGGACCTGTTCTTCTCAACAACCTTTTTCACTGCTGTCTTGTCAACATGAGCTTGACAAAAGGTCTCAGAGAAAGAGAGGGAAACAAAATAAAGGTAGAGCAATTCCTACCTGATCAACAACTTTTTAGCAAAAATAACAATCTGCCCCTTTACCATTCCAGCTACTTAAATATTATCCCAGAGACACTGAAAAGCAGTGACTATTCAGCCTCATTTGTAAAGGCAAACAGAAATTTTTAGCTACTCAAACTACTTAGGCATTTGCACACAAATGGCAACAATGCACAGAAAAACATTTGAAAGCTAATAAAATATCAGCTTGTTGGCAGAAAGCAAAAGAAAACAAACCAATCACAGGAAAAATCTGACTCTTAGAAAAGTGTCTGAAAAAGAACCACACAATGATTATAAATCTGGTTTAGAGAAATGCTGACTTCTGTCCATTGCTTTTGCATTTTGAGTAAGTGATTCTGGGCACTCTTTCATGAGACATTCCCTTACATTAATATACAAGATATTGGGAGGGGTGGGTATGAAATTATTTGATGTAAAGTGTCTTCTCCTTTCATGTATCTTTTAAAAACTGAATGTTTACCTTTTTGAAAGATACCAGGGTCCAGGAGAATCTTTCCTAGCAGCTTATTTTTATCTAAGTCATTTCAACAAGCTGATTGACAGCAATATTTAATAACCATTTTAATGGCCCATGTGTTGGAAAAGTGGGAACAAGCAGTAACGGGCAGAGCTACTTCATAATCCAGACTTTTCTGGCAGTTGCCAATGTATGGTATAATTACACCCCAAAATAAAGTCTGAGAGGACCCTACAAGGAAGACTTCCCATTTTGTGGACTCAAAAAGAGACCATGGATTCAAAAGCACAAGTGAAGAGTTCTTCTGGAAAGATAACTGATTTTTTCTCTTATTTGAATTTACATCTGAGTAACCTAAGATTTGGTCCTTAAGGCAGTAATTTCTAGGAAACCCGAGTGATGATAAAAAGGCTTACTGCTCTGTTACTCTTGCTCCTGATATTTGTTATTTCCAGGATGGGAAAATCCTGATGTGTTTTACAGAGTCATACAACACTGAAATGCCATCCAAACGAGCGAGAGATTCCTCAGGCAGATGACAGGTGAGAAGGTGACCCCAATCAGTTGTACCATGTGCCAGCATGAACATTTGTACTCCTAGAAGTCGAACAGTATGATATATCAATTAGCAGAACATCTTTTTATGAACTGTACATGTACTTTAACATAATTTGCAGTTTACTTGTCATGCAGGCAATGCAGAAGATCAGCTACAGATTTGAGAGGAAAGGATTACTTACAACTGAAAATCTAGGAGTGAAAATCTGTATCAAAAACTCAAAAAACACAAATGAAAGTAAACTTTGTCTGAAGCACCTTCCATTATGTGAAATATTCTACAAAATTCTTCTTTCCTGTTGAAGGAAATTTGGAAAATGGTTTCTTCTGCAATGAGGCATCAGGAAAAAGGTGTCTGAAAATTTGTTCTAAGTACTGGTCACATTTTTGCCATGAAAGCTTACTGTAGCCAACTGCAAACCACTACTTACTACTTGAGCTTTTTTCCATTCTTATGAATTTTAAACTTCAGCACAGTCAATGCTGAAAAGGTCTGTCTACATGTTTGTTTAAAAGTAAAGTCTCTTGCAAGTAAAAATTTGTATTGCATCTAGTTCAACTTTTTCTTAATTTCTATTTTATTATATGAATTTTAAACTTATCTTCTGTAAGCACATTGATATTGATATCTGTTAGCTACCAAACATTCTGTACATTTAATACCACTACAGATACACATCATCTGTTAGCATCTCCCAGTTATGTATTTAAAAGTTCAGGGCAATGAGGTACTTACATGTTAGATTTGAGTCAGCAA
This sequence comes from Phainopepla nitens, assembly GCA_013400175.1. NCBI lineage: Eukaryota > Metazoa > Chordata > Aves > Passeriformes > Bombycillidae > Phainopepla > Phainopepla nitens. The sequence continues at coordinate 359,030 of VXBQ01005192.1, forward strand.
AAAATAATCATGCACCTAAATTCAAAAACGACTTGTTGAAATAGCTCCTGGATTGAAATCTCCATTGACAAATTATTCATTTGAATCTACAGGGCTACACAACTCTTTCTCTTCTATTATGTTCTTACTTAAAAAAAAATAGCTATTTTCTATGTCCATTGAGGGCATGCCAATTAACAAGCCTAAAAAACCCCCACTGGATACATTTTAAAACCACCTTTCTTCCAAAAACGTCTACTGCTATTTGAAAAACAAAAATTATTAGCATTATTTTAACCACAAAATACAAGAATTTTTTTTCCAATTGTTATTTGGTGGGAATGTTTTTAACGTGTTTGGATATCACTCTACTCTCTAATGTTGCCTATTCAGAAAATTCCTTTAGCAACACTGTTAATCTTTTTATAAATCTAACTTTCAAAGCCTTATAAAACCTGCAACCTCATAGCCATTGGACTTCATAATGTCAAATATTCCTGGTCACAAAGATATTCTTCCAGCCTTATCCATCACCATATGAAAATATATATAGCATATATTTTATTCTGACCTTTATAGTACAACACAAGACTTTCATTTCATATTCTATGCTATATATATTCAAGAAACAACATACAGAAATTCTGGGAGTCTGACAATAATGTTTCATTGAAGGAAAAGTAAGACTACAAATTATATTTTATCTGAACTATAGAATTTAGGTTGCATAATGAGTGATGACAGATTTTATAGCACTTCAATGTTGACTTAATCACTTCACTTATTATTCTGAAGTAGTTTTGGCTTAATGGGGTTTTAGTTGTGGGAGAATCATTGACACACAAACACAATTTACACTATGGATAAATTTCACCAAATGTAACTATCCATATTTATATGTCACCAAATGGGCAACTATTTTAAGGCATTGACATGGTAAAGGATTTCTTTGGGTTTATTTCATCCTATCGCAAAAGAAGTATGGAGTTGGTCAGAAGTAGAACATGAACTGAATTAAAAGACTGTTTTCCCAACAAGACAGCCTGCATACAAACTCTGGCCATGTTTGATTGATGATAGCTGATGGGATTACAGTCTAGTTGACGCAGCCCACAATACACAAATGTGCTATTAGTAGCATGGTACATTAATCAATAGTGATGAGTACAAAAAAATTTTAAGTACTCTGATCTCAGTATGTTTTACTTAGCTTTTGTATGCAGTAATGGGAAATTTAAGCACAAACCCACGAGCACTGATCATACACTATATCTTAATCTCCTGTTTTAAAAAGTTTTCTGTCTACATAAACACAGTCAACAAAAGCTCCCCAAACTCATCCTAAAATTGTACTATATTTTTGCTTTGGACAGTAAACAAGAAAGGAAAAGAAATTAACTTTTGTTAATTACATCAATATCTTAAAGAAACATAAAGGAAGACAATCAAGTCTGATCCAATTGAATAAAATGTCTTGAATAAAAACATTGTAAATCAGATTTATGATAAACTCAAGGCCTAAATGAGGCATCATCTTTTAAGATCAAGCAAATAGAACATTATGTCTGAAATAATCTTCTTAAAGTATACATTTTGGTGCTATCCTGTTTAAAACTTAAGTATGCATACTGAGTACCAAGAACAACCAGTGGGTAGTCAACATGTAAAGTCAGCCAGTTCATATCGATTCTCATTTCTGCAACTCATCCCAGCTCCTGGCAGCTCTCCAACTACACACTGCATTTCTAGTCACCTGGGATTCCCCATCTCAATGCTCATCACAATGTATAAAAACATGAAAGGAAGATGTCAAGCAAAGATTGCTGTAATAAGAGTTTAAAGATGGAGAGATGAGTTCAGTGTTAGAACAGCTCCAGTGGACATAAAAATAATGTCAAGAGAAGAGAAGGTAAACAAAATGTTATTTATATGCTGTTAAGTACTACAACTATACTGCCTTCACAACCATGTTGGTAGGGATGCAGAAGTTAACACAGTAGTGTAGAGAAGCTAGTATGCATGGATTCAACTGTTCAGTGCACCTCGCAAACCAGACTTTCGAGATAAAGTCCAAGTAAATCCATAATCCCAAATGTCATAAAGTGTGACTTTGGGTGAGATAAATAAAGGAAGGGAAAAGATCATTTTTTATCACTATTTTAATTGCTACAGAAAAAAAATCTTTTTAAAGAATACAAACCTTAGTATGCTGCTAAAACCCATTAAAATTTCATTACATTTTGAGCACACATAATTTTTAAACCTAAAGTAAATCTCAGGTGGTAGATTTAAACTATCAGGTATAGGATTCAGCTTTAGCTTCCTGCTAAATGAGTCTGGAAAGCACAGTACACCACAGAGAAGTGTAACGTACAAATGAGGAAACAGTTTGAGTCAGAGGCCACAGCCATCCTAAAATCGTACACACACAAAGACCAGAAAAGGATAACAAAGGCAATTAGCACTATAATAATGATACTCAGGACTCAGTCTACACAGTCAGTCCTCCCCAAGACAGCAAAAATGAGAAAATATTATGATTAGATTTTGAAGTAAAACTCAGCGATCAGCATAAAGAAAAGCGTACGCCAAGATTCTAGTATTTCTTTATTATAAAATCCAATGTATGCATCTGCTGCTTCATTTTTCACTAAATCTGCTAAGACAAGAAAGAAAGAATCTTTACAGGTGCAACTTCGTAATATAGATTATACCAAAAATGCAACCTATTCATGGTGAAAGAAATGCAACATGGTCTATTCTTTTGAGAATATGCCCCCCGTAACAGATTTGTGAGAGGATGAAGAAGATACCTTTCCTTCACTGGGGCACTCCACACACAATTCTAAAAAAGTGTCAGTCATTGGAAAAGAATGAACTGTATATGAGATGAATGCACTGGTGCAATTTCTCCAGTAGACCATGAGACACAGAGTTACTGACAAAAAAATCATAAACGTATTGAGGGAACAACACCAACAAATGAAAATTTACTACCTTTCTATAACACATCTTTCATTAGCATGCTTAGCTTAAGGAAAAACAAGGTGCTTGAGTATTAGGATAAAGGAAAGATGTCTTGCTGCAGAGACCACACCCATATGGAAGTATTTATCTAAATCCAGTTCTATACAGATCTGCATCATCTGATCAAATCAGGTTTTAGTGACTTGAAGAAAGGCATTATTCCTTGTAGGTGATGATAGATGGATAAAGACATTCAAAAAAGCTTTTAAATATACCTGAGTGGTTCTGCATTCTAATGCCATGAACCAATAGCAACATTATCAGGAATCTTCCATCTTCACACAAAGATGGAATAACACTGTGCCACCTGGCCTTGCTCATAATCCCTAGGTCAAAATGCCTTGATCCTGGATGTGCAGGGAAGGCAAATTCCCAGCTGGGAGTGTTAAAATGAGTTTCAGTGAAGCTCACCAGTCTAACAGATCAAAGAATATGCTGTCAAAAGACTGGTTCTGCATGGAATTACCTTCAAAATATAAAATAGCTTGCTTGTCAAGTCAAAAGTTTTGATATGAAGAGAGACATTTATATTATCTCTAGTCCTATTACCTCTCTATAGGAGCCCTCCTACTAAATATGAATATTGAAGGGAAATAATTTTACAGCTTCTGTGTCTGTCAGCTTTTACTTATAGACTACTTGAATAACAGAAATGAGCTGTTTAGTGGTAGAGCATAAGACAGTTCTTTCTCTCGAGGCGGGTTGACTCTGTCAGCAATCAGGGGCTTTCTGATGCTGAGGTCCCTGATTTTGATAACACACAGAACATACACTAGAATGTTACAAGTTACTTTGGAATTACACTTAGTTTTATGCTGCTGTACCATCTGTGACTATAACCTTCCAGGGTTATAGTTTCATGCATACCGGCAGCAGACCTGACTTGAGAAGTTCGGGATAGCCCAGCCAGCAGCAGCTTCTCAGCAGTGCAGCTGAACTGTGGGAGCAGCCTGAAGAATAGTTGTCTGAAAAGAGTTGGTTAAAAATAACCTCCAAAAAATCAAAGGGAAGAAAAACTACTTTACAGCACTGAACTTAATGTCTTATAAAACTGCATGAAGGACAGTCGCTTGCCTGATCTTTCTTGGGTCTGATGAAAAAGAACTGCAGTGATGATTTCTAGGTGGAGGAGGTAACTAGATAAAGGTCAGGAGACCTCTGAAATGAGGGACAACTAGTTGATAACCAATGAACAGGACTCATCTTGTCCATGGGACCCACAGATAAGAGCCTGAAAACTGTCACAATGTTGTGGTTTAAACCCCAAGCAGCAACCAAGCACCACAGAGTAGCTCACTCCGCCATCAGTAGTATCAGGGAAAGAATGAGAAAAATAAAAACTGGAAAACCTGTGTGTTGAGATAAAGATAGTTTAATAGGGAAAGCAGAAGCTGTGCACAAAAGCAAAGCACAACAAAGAATGAACTCATCACTTCCCATCGGCAGGCAGATGTTCAGCCATCTCCAGGAGAGCCACATCAGGTGTAACAGTGACTTGGGATGACAAACACTATCACTCCAAATGTCCCTCCCTTCCTCCTTCTTCCCCCCATCTTATACAACTGAGCATGATGTCAGATGGTCTGGAGTATCCCTTTGGTCAGTTTGGGTGACATGCCTTAGCTGTATCTCCTCCCAACCTCCCAGGCACCCTCAGAAGCCCCTCACCAGCGTGGCAGCATGAAAAGCAGAAAAGGCCTTAGCTCTGCGTAAGCCCTGCCCAGCAATAACAAAAACATCTCTGTATTATCAACTCTGTGTTTAGCACAAATAGAAAACACAGCCCCACACCAGCCATCAAAAGAAAATTAACTCTACACCAGCAAAAACCAGCACATCCAATCTTTTCATTATCCACACTTCCAAAGTCATCACATGCTTGCAAAACTCTCTGTTCCCAGATTCCTTATCCCATGGTGCACACTTCTTGGTTCCATGATCAGACTTACACCTGTTATATATGACAGCAGAGAGGTTGGAACAGTCGTTTGGGAGAGCCTCCATAAAAGTCTGGCATCTGCTGACTGGAATTTTATCTATAGATACACGTTCTTACAGTCTTTATAGGCTTACGATCATAAAGTACAGCCAGGATATATGGTTGGACAGACAGATTAATATTAAAGGAACATTCACAGACAAATATATGTAAAATTTCAAGAGGTTAGAACTATGTGTAGGAAGATTTGCTTTTAATGTTTAAAATTACATTTTACTCACTTGTAATGTTATTTTTCTGCACTTCACTATTGAAACATTAAGTTATCCTTCAGCTGTGTACTTAGATTTGACCATTTTATACTCCACATGAAAGCTGTCACACAGCAATTGCATTTTGATTGCAAAGAGCAGGCTTTTTTTGTTTGTTTTTTGAAGAAATAGACTGACAAAGATAAAACAGTGAATCTTTCTGGGCTGGATTTTCATCCAGCTGTCCCCAAATACAATATAAGCATTACAGAAAGCTGTCTGTTCACTATCACTCCGAATGACTTAGAGTGACTTCAAATACCCTTCAGTATCATTGGCAACATTCTTGTCTTCAGAAGGTTTTACTATGAGCCACATAAGATCATTATGTTATCAATCATAACTTGTACAATTCAGATCCATTTAATCACTTGGAAACTATTGTATGGTTTCTATAGAAAAAGAAAAAGGAGATATGGCATGAAGCATAAAACTGCATTTCTAATGCATCTGTTTGTTATCGAGTAACAGCCTGCTTCTTCTTAAAATTCAGTTGTCTCTGATTACCTTAAGAGAGAAGCAAAGCTTAAAACATTTCAAGAATACGGAGAAAAGATGCCTAGGAATTAATTTTCACATTACCGGTGAAAAGACATATAATGCATTTTTCTATGTATCTAAGTTATGGCTGACAGTTCTATGAAGCTTTATATAGCACAACTCAGATATAGCACCCTAGGAAGAATACCTCTCGGACCAACTTTAAAGTGGGAGATATTGCAGTCACTTGTATGTCCCAAACATGAATCATCAATACTTAACCATAAAAGGATGCAAATTCCAGCTGCCTACTGTCTCAATGCATATGCAAATTCTATCTGACAACTGAACATTTTATACATGTCTGACAAGCAAAACATCTGCTTGCCCTCACATCTTAGCACTCTTTGGCTTTCAGCTGAACATCTGAATAGGACAACAGAACTGTGGTGTTTATCCATTTGCAAATGCATTACATGTAAACAGTGATTACAATATGCTTAGGAACTATAACAACCATGAAAATATCTCACACAACTTCCTATCAGGAATTTAACCACTGACCTCTGTTACTGTTTGGGAGTTATACCATAAAGAGCCCCATGTAATAAAAGTTCTGTCAAATTACCTGTGCTTTTACAATATGATTTCAAAAGGAAACCCTGCGTTATAGTGGTGGGATGGAATAAAGCCCCTGCTGAATAAAATACATATAAGGAGCTCTGTTATTGCAGAGCTCAGGATCAATTACAAAGCCACAAACTCAGTGACTATTTGGAAACAGTTTCTAAAGATTTATCTAAGCCCCCAAAAGAGACAGCAACAGCTCCAGAAACTTTAGACAAGGGTCTCAAGAATACATGCTCTTTTGTGCACCTGTCTCCATCCCTTCTGCTCCCACCCACTTCAGGATTCAACTGCCCAGTAACTTACAAAAGCAGAACAACATGCAGCTGTGCCAAACACTCCAAGAAGAAACAGCAACTGGATTTTTCTAGACTAAAATGTTGCCCAAGTTTAATTTCGGGGAGCAGTAGCATATGACAAGGAACATATTTTTTAGTTGAACAGTGGGAGTTGTTTTAGCTTAATACACTTCCTGAAGTGTGCTATCACTATGACAAACATACATCTTCAGGAGGACAGCTTTCTTAGAAGTGTTACTGATAAGAATCAGAGAGAGCGACAGAAATCGCAGTCTTCACAGAACTGATCCTGAATCTGGAAATGTTATGGTTTAAATACATGAGCAGATGACATTTAAATAAATTAGAAGAAAAGAAAAGGGGAATTCATATAGGACAAGAGAGAACAGGGAAAGTAAGTCTAGAAGTACCTACCAAAGATCTCCACAGAATTTTAATTGATTCTTTCAAAGTCCATATACTATTTTAGGAAGCTTGTCAGCACACAGGAAGCAAGGTGGGGCGAGGGGGAAATGCACAATGATAATTCACTTGTTTAAATTAAATTTGTTCAGCCATTTTAATATTTTCATCGTTACACTGAAAATCATTGGTTTCCATCATGTAAAAATGAAGTTGCTTAAGGCATGGAACTGCAAACCTAACATAATTCATTGTGTTAGGATATTTTTTCAGTTACAATATCCTTAGCAAAAGCAATAAAAGGCGAGCACATACATCCCTTTGAATTTCAGTAGCTTACAGAAACTAGCTAGTACAGGTGGAAGGTTTATAACTAAGCAAGCAGAATTTAGCCAGTAGGTTTATTCAGCTCAGCAGCTATACACTTTCTCACATCTTTCGTATGAACGGAAATCTCTGGCCTACTTAAGTCCCACTTTAATGTGTTATGATCTTTTTAAGACACTGTCATAATCTCTTGAAAGAAACTTCACATGCTCTGTGCTGATATATGAAAATGTATCTTCTTTACATTTGCATCCATAAGGTTTTTTTACAGTTCAGAAGTAAGATGTGAAAGCTCATTTTTACACATCTACATAAAAGTTTTTAACTGTTTCTAATACTCAGGATATTTTCAGTAAGTGGTAACTTTTTCCTAACTCTCACTGCTCCAGTAATGCATACCTTTTAGATTTACTAGGAAGAATATTAATTAGATTATTTTGAGTTTGCATGTGTGTGCGCGAGTGTGCGAGTGTGCGAGTGTGTGTGTGCGTGTGTTTGTGTCTACTTCCCTCATCTATTTTCTTTATGGCATAAGGTTCATAGTGAAGAAGAATGTTCTTAGTAGGGACAAGTATGGAGTTGTCATGATCTTGGCATTACATTATGTGAGAACAGGTAACATTTTAAAATACATACAAGCATATTTCAAAACAAACATAAGAAAATAACCAAAGCCAAATACAAATCAGTTTGAGTGCCCTAGGTTACAATGTAAAGATGTGCCAAAAGGTATGTATTCTATCACCATCTTCATGAGCTGTTGAAACCAGGAGGGGCAGTGTTTTCCTTGCCTCCTCCCCCAGACCATCTCCTGTTAATGGGCCCATCAATGCCCTGCCCCATGACTCATGGATAACTCCCTCCAGGAGCCATTTCTGTTCAATGGGCAATCAAGAACCAACCACATGGCTCATAGAATGACACCAGCCCATTGTGAGATGCTCCGCCCAGGGGGAGGAGCCAAGCATTCCCACCTGGATATAATCTGGGGTTTGGGATAGAGCAAGCTGTCTTTACCCACTGGTTTCCAGAGGACTAGAGATATCAGACCTTTCTACGGGATTGCTACTTCAGCAAGACCACTTCATCTGGACTGCTACTGCCACCCCAACTAGCAAGGTGTCAGGTTGTATTCTGACTCTCTCAGTGGTTTTCTTTTGTATTATTGCATGTATTTTTTTTTTCCTATTAAAATTTTTTCCTATTAAATTTCTGACTTGGAGTCTCTCGCTGGTTTTGCTTTCAAACCAGCACAGTGAGGCAGTGGGCAAAGAGCTTTATCATCAGTTTTGCCTTGTGAATCTTCTGTTTCTCAATGTAATATACTTGCTGCCCTCAAATCAGCATATAATGGAAAACAAAATTTGTCACAATACCATCTGGAGAGCATAACAAACTACCCCAAAGGAGCACAATCCTTCTAAAACTGAAAACATGGAGAGTTAGCAGCAACACTTCTTCAGTGCTGCAGGAGGGGGAAGAAAAGGAAACAAAAAACTAAAACACAATTATTCTTCTCACTTACTTTCAGCAATGATACTGATACGAAAAATAAATAAATTCACATACTCCTAAAGGTCCTAATAATCAGCAGGAAACTGATGGCAGGATTTTTGAAATTGCTGTGAAAACAACTGCTACCTGTGCAAAAGGAACACTATGCAAGTACTGTTAAAATCTTCTTTTAGTCTCTCTGCATGGAAGTTGTCATCCCAGCCATTCAGAGACTTTGAAAAAGTGGCAGAAGGGACAGATTAGCTCTGAAACAACAGTGAAGCATCCTAAATCAGTTTGCTAACTCTTCAAACAGCAGGCTTACCCTAAGAGAAGGAAGGCAAGGAGTTATGCAAACCCTAACAGATCTAAGTGCCCTCAGTGAGGGAGGGATGGAGGAAAAATGTCTTTTAAGGCTTTCTTGCCTGTCTTGACCAAGGAAATAGGCTATAGTATGACTTTCAGGCTAAATAAAATTATGCTTCTGAAATAAGACTCTGAACGTTGTCATGACATTACCTCTTCCAGGGCTGGAGATCCAACGCAGCAACTACAGGGTTCAGCAAGCATAACACCAGGCAGGGCTAAAACCAGTACAGACATGTTTTTAGACAGGAATAGAAAAGAGATTCCATTGTATTGATTTGTAGTTCCTCTTAGACTCATTTGAACTTGTTTCTGAATCCAGCCTGAAACTCAGTTGTCTTCACTTTTCAAATTAAATGTGGGAGGCCAGAAACCACAATGCTGAATGAGAAGAAAATACTAGTGGAAGATATTGCTGCTACCGCTGCTACTGAAGTATGTAAAACTACTTGTCTCAATCGATTCACACCAAAAATTCTTAAAAAATAATGGAATTCACCTGTACTCAAAGTGCACATGTTAAACAAAAATTCTGAGTGAACTGTGTCAGCGTTTGATGTGGCCAGTCCTACAATCTGCCTTTTTTTTTTTTTTCCTCACCAGCACAACACTTTGCTTTTGCTGAGTTTTACTCTTCAGGACATCCTCTACTTCATATGTTAAGACAGGAAAAAAACAGGAGTCACCACAGCGTTCTTGTTTACTCTCCTTTCATTTGAAACTGCAAGGTTAAATGAAAACTGGAACCTTAATGAATTGAACTTTAAATAATTTCAAGTTTGTGATATGACTATGAACCAAAATTACAGATAATCAAGCAAGTCCAGAGTAAATTTTCATATTTACTCAAATACTGTCATTATGAACACGTCACTCCGTTACATGTTATTCTATTAGCTTTGTTTGTAGATATACAGTTCTCTTGAAGGTGCCGTTTAAATAATGCCCAGTGTATAAGACTGCATAGGGGAACTGTACATTTCATTTGGTCAACAACAGCCATTTCCTTTTCCACCATAAGACAATGTACTTGAGCAGCTTGTGTAATACTTCTGCCTATTTTAGACATAGATGGTATCAGGTTTCTACCTCAATTTTGAGAGAAAAGGCCATCACTTTCCCCTTGGTACTCTAATTGATATAGATCAACTGCATTACTTACTTCACTCAAACTAAATACTATAGGTACAATTTTCAAAAGAAAAAAATTCATGATTTATCACATTCTACTGCAATTCAATCTTCCTACATACTGCCCTAGGATTCAATCACCCCTTTTCTTGAGCACCACCGAAATCTACCACAGTATCCTCAGTGATATAATTTATCTTTTTTCCAAAACCTTTTGTATTTGTTTTTCTGCCATGTAGCTAAACCTTTGCATGGTACTTTTCATAGTGTCACACCATGCACAGTATCTTAATGACATATAGACCCGATCCTACAATAAGAACTACTGTTCATAATGCCTATACAAACATGAAGTTCATTGTGGACCAAAGGCCTAACCTTTTCCTACACACGCTCCTTTAAAATAAAGCTACAGTTGCTGGTATAAAAGATCTCAGCTGCTGGTCGAAGTCTCTGATGAACTCTCTCAGTTCGAATAGGTTATTAAAATTGTTCTGTAGCCTCTCTTAAAAATGAAATTAGTTCAAAAGCTGGACATGGTCAATCAGGTATGAGAGCTCTGCTTAGGCAAGTGAAAGGAACTATACTGAAAACTACTTCAGTCACAGCTATATAAAAAGTATTTTGGATTCACGTGCTTTTAGACATTTATCTCATACCAGGTAGAAGTTCACACAGTTCTCTGGTGATTCCCATAATTTCTATGGGGTTTCTGTGTCTGTCAAAGATCTTACCCATTTTATAAATCTTACAGAAGTATTCACCTCGTCTTTTATCCATCTAAAACTCAGAGATCAAATTTAAACTATCCAGATTAGTTTCCTCTCTGGGTAGTCAAAAGAGATACCTTTACTGGTACCTTCTCGGACAAGATTTATTTCTCCTAACTCAGGATAAAATGCATCATTTTCTGAAGGCATCTGTCTCACAAGGTAGAGAACTAAGAATAGACACTGACAAAATTCAGTGCACCCACTTCTACACTGGTACTAACTGCTCAAATGACATACTGAAGAGCAGCTTGGGAAAAATCTATTTACATTCAGATGAAGGATTCTCCTGGCTCAAAAACAGCCCTGACATTTCCAGGGAATCTCCCACAATCCCACATCCTATTACCCTCTCATAACACCATCATTCTCAGATGTTTCTTTTCTTTTTTTTCTAATTACTCATTTAAAAGCCAAGGTGATTTAGCCAAGTAGCCAGTGGGGTGACTGTCAGACTTGGTCACCTTCTTTTTACTATGGGCTGACTGAATTGCTACCGGCAATGGTACCCTGTCTGAACACTTTCCTTATCTGAGAGGTATGGATTCTATTCATGTCACAGTTAAGAGGGAAGGGAAATCATGAAACATAATGAAAAGAAAACATTCCATTCAGAAGGAGATTATTTCCACCAGCGCCCATTCATCTTTATTCTATATAAGGCTACTTTATTCCTGTACGTAACTTTTCCCATCTCCTGCAAACAATATCAGACTTGCCACGCTAATGCAACAGGTACCCCTTAACCAACTTCCAAAACCTGTTAGAATGCCCACTGTGAGCCGTATTAAACTCACAAATGGAAATAATTGGTTTATCATTTGAAATAGTTTAGAGCAATATAGTAAGAGTAAGTCCTAAGTGATGCCTATTTTTTCCCTTCTTTGTTAACATCATGCTTTGGATTGATTTCCTATGTGGTTTGTTTCAGTTTAGCAATTCACAGTTCCTTTTCTATATCGAAGCATTGTTCAGAGAAAATACACTGCTTTTCCCTATGGCTGGAGGTGGAATTGTTCCCTTTGATGTCCTGACCAGCATCTGTTTTGAAGTGCTCACAGCTTAGAAATTAACCAAAAAAAAAAAAAAAGCCTTAAGTGACAGAGTTTCTCTGTGTAACAATGATCTGCATCAACAAAATCAACAAACAGTCCTCTATGTCCAAAAGCATTATACTTGCTTCAAGAAGCTGGTCAAAGAAAATAGAGGCTTGAACTCTGCTGCCTAAACACGGGTGATAGCCCCAACACAGATGTTCAAAGCTATTAAAAAACAATAAACCTATATGAAACTGTCAGGTATGAGCCAGCCATGGCCCAACAGAACCTCATCTGAAAGCCAGCAGGACATTAGCTAAGAGTTCTCACGATATCCCATGGCATTTAACAGTACCCATTAATTATGTTTACACACATGAATCAAGTTCTTAGTGACTGCTCTCCCACCCTTCCCCATTCCAGAAGTACTAATTAATGCTTTAATTTTATAGACAGAGAAGAAAAAACAAGCGGTCTTGCTTGGTGTTGTACAGTAATTTCAGCTCAGAGCTGGATAGGTGGCAGGAAACCTCACCTTGCTAAAGAGAATAACATGAGAGTAGAATTGTGAAACTTTTGGCAACTTTTGGCATAACTTAATGGTAAAATGCTGGCAACAATGTGGAGGTTCACCCTACAAGGAGCAGCAGAGACAGGACGAAAGACAAACAAAGGGGAATCAAACAACAGAATCTCAACACCTTTTCTCTGGGCCTGCAATGAATCACACTAAACTAGGCAGCAGCATTTCTCGCTCACCAAAATATTCACTGTCAACCATCAGAGAATGGAACAGAGGTATGCAAGTTTCTTTTAAAAATCAGAACAGAAACATTCTCCTGCTAAACTTCATCACTCTAATGGCTGAGCTATTTTTTACATCATAAGAGAGAGTTTAAATTCTTCAGTGACATACTTTAAAAACCAAATCCTCCAAAAATACTCCACATAATGGTCCAATCTTGTCTTCCATTGTGCAGCATGTTCACTTAATCCCTTGGAAAATAATTTTCTGAGACTTTGCATTCACAACTTCAAAGCATTTTATGCAGCATAATGAAAACAAAACCATAAAATTTTTGCATGAAGCAGGTAATTAGTACCCCAACCATATGCGTAAAGGAAAAAAAAAATCAAACAATAACCACATAAAATATATTAGATGAAACTCCAAAGTTTACTATACAGCAAGTCTACAGAAAAGGACTTTAAGAAGCCTGGAAATATATTTCACTTAGAGATGTTGGTGGAGGAGAGGCTGGACATGAGCCAATCTGGGCTGTATCAAAAGCAGTGTGAGGATGAGGGAGGGGATTCTGTCACTCTACTCCACTCTCATGTGACCCCACATGCAGCAGAGTTTTGGTTGAAAAAGCCAGTCAGCTCCTCTACCTCAAACCATTTACAACTAAAGAATCACAGCTGTCCATGTGGTAAGAGGGCTTGATTACCTTTTCATTACCCATAGTGTGACTTTGACCTTTGAAACCTCTCTTTTAAGGTGGTTTTTCTGTTTGTTTTGTTGATTTTTCTTTTCTTTTTAAATTTCTAAACTCCATGCACTTCAAAGCAGCAATTGGTCAGGGCTTCAGGGGGAAAAATTCAAGACCTTTCCAGTCTCAAAGACCCTCATAAGAAAAAGCTCTATGCATACAAAGCAGTTTTTTGTGTAGTGCAAACAGGATTAAAAATAACTGTGTGATATAAATACAGAAATATTTTGTATTCACTAGCCATAGGAATATAATTAAAAACCCTTCTGCATATCTTTTTAGATTAAATAAAATTCAATAGTTTATCTACCTATCACTTTAACTAACGTTTACAATGATGGTATTATAGTCTCAGAAAAAGCTAAGATTTTTTTTAAAATACATTATTTATTTTTCATAAATGAAATTAATATAAAAATTATTCGTTTGAAGCCTTACACAAGCACCTTCCAGTGCAGAGCATGATGTAAGAAAAAAAAGTGGAGACCTACATGCTAAGTAGAACTTTTAACTGTGGAAATTGTTAATTCCAGTTAGAGAAATTCCCAATTCACATTCATCACCAGAATTCACATCAACTGGAAAACAAATCTACTTCTCCAGTGCATTCAGAAGGCCACAATAGATGTAAAAAAAATCTTAGCCACAGCCATCTGATTGAATGTAAGCACAGCAAGAAAGCCTGGTCACCACCAGTCAGGTAGTCAAGAGCAACAGGAGGAATTGGTTCCAGCAGAGAACACTAGCTGATGTGTTATAAACTCAAGTAAGGAGCACTAGTTTCAAATGCTTTGGAAATGGACCTCAATGACCCAGAAGTGAACAAATGAACACAGATCCTTCTGATACAGCAATACATCTAAAGAGCCTAAATGTCCTCAGATACTCCTACCATATAGAGAGCTCAAATGTATTACCACATAGATGACAAAGTGCTTTGCTAAGGGTGGCAGATCCCTTGTCCAGGGAGAATCACCTGTAGTTCCAACTCTAACACACATATCAGACAGCCCCAAAGACACCAGTGACTCTAAAAATGTTTCATTCAATAGCCAGTATAGCACCTCCACAGTCAACCTGTCAGTATTTCAACAAAATTATTTTGTAAATATAAATTGTGCTTTCAACCAAAATAACTACATTTGGTTAAGTTTCTTCTTGTTAGAACTGCAAAGTACATGAAAAACGTTTTTTTTAAAAAACATCTATGTTTGAAACAGAACCTTTTCTATAAAACTGTTGACTTTATTAAAAAGCTTTCCAAAGTACATTCTTCATTTTTCACTCCCACTTTCACATTTAGAAGTGAAATTAAAAACTTCTGAAATGCCCCGCCAAAGAAAACATGCTCATTTTTCTTAAAACCTTAATGAAGTATTCAATCCTTTGCAGTGTTGACAGCAGTAAATCAGGTGAGTCCTAAGTTTTTGGAGAGTCCAGGTGCATTTTCAGTATCAACATATCTACCTGATGCACGTTTTTTCCACTGCTGTTGCTATTGCTGTTTTGTCTTCTCATCTGGGAAATTCTTCAATACTACTGCAAAATCCCTATCACAGACAGATTACACTATTACCATTTTTAGCCCTTCTATTCACCCATCAGACTACTATCCCTAACCTTCTAACCTTTGAATTTTTTTTCAAGTTTAAAACAAAAATAAAAATTCAGCATTCTTTCAGATTAAAGACAGCAGCACATGCTTAAACATAGCAATCAATGTTTGGATGAACTGGAACAAATATACCTGTATTAATATGCAAATAATTTTTTAAAAAATATTTACATCACTGAATTTAGAAATTTTTCTTCCTATATTTACATTAAATAAATTCAAACTTACTATATTATAAAAAAAATATTCTCTATAGTAATTATTTTCATAGTATCACTACTGAATAGGTAAAGTCTTCACAGTTATTTCCTATTAACAATTTTAGTGCAAATATTTGCTGAAAAAAATACAGTTTTACTTGAGACTATTCCTCCCGTTCTGTTCCAAAAAGATCCAAACTGGAATATATTCACTTACAATGAGATATTTTTAAAAGATATGTCACAGCACACTGACAACGGATATAGCCTGTTGGGTTTAAAGACCATATGTTACAATTTTGAAAGATACTCTGAAGCAGATACAGTTACTACCACTGCTGCCAGCTGACATTCTCAATAAACTACCTGAAGTAATGATGTTTGGATGTTTAGCCGATCTTTAAGATCCCTTTCAACCAAAACTGTTCTGTGTTCATCTTTTCTATTCAACAAGTTCTTGATTATGTTTTCCTCTCTACATTTTTGGCCCCTGTAAGCCTAGAAATTCCTTTACAAAACATTATTAAATACTTGAAGACATACATGAAAGCATACACAGAAAGTTTGTGTAAACTTCAATATGCCATATGCTTGTTTAACCCATCTGCGTATTTCTCTAGGAGAACACTGCCTGTAACCTGTTATTAAAAGACACCAAGAAATAAATGCCACAACATACTTATAAAAATATTCAAGCAATCCCCTTATATAGAAACATCAATTACATTATCTATCTCTTACACCATTAGCTATGAGTCCAATAAACCTACTCAGCAGGCAAGGGATTTAAAGAAATAAACCCTGACTTCCTGGGAGGATCACCTGTGGTTCCAACTCTAACATTTCTGATCAAACACATGCTCATATCCTGCCACTGAGCAACAGGCTTTTCTGAATCTTTATCAAACATGCTCCCAAGGAGGTAGGGCATAATAACACTGTGGAAAGTATTTAAATGAGTAGGAGACAAACTGACTGTGGTGAAAGGGAGGATGAGAAGAAAATATTTTTTAAAAAATAATAGAAATTTATAGAGTTTAAATTTAGGCCACAGTAAAACAAATTCCCAGCAATTTTTCAATAAACAACAAGACAATAAGCTTATCTGCTAATCACCATTAATAAGCCATATAAGCCATAAAAACAAAAAGGAAAAAACAGGGCCTGTCTTGCTCTTGTATTTTCACTTCTGTTCCCCATTTAAGGCTAAGGCACCAAGATACAAGCATTACAGAACAAACATCTTCCAGTGGCTATCTCATAGGAGTAAGGATCAAAACAGACAACACCGAAAAAACGAAGGAAAATCCGGCCCACTCACCAGTGAAAGGTCTTAGGTTCTCTACCCACTGTCTAACAAATGTAAATACTGACTGCTTCCTGTTCCTTTCAGTTCCAGGTTGGAGAAAGCACAGTTTGGCTTCCCTTCTTCCACAAGGAAAAATTTCTTACTTACTGATCCTCCTAAATTAACCTAAACATTTAACTTGAAATCCAATCCATTACATTTCTTTAAAATAGTTGACTTAACCTCTCATTTCTGGGTTAACTTCACATGCTTGGGCAAATCTTACCTAATTTTGGCAGGGAATAGGGCACTTTAAAATAATCTTCATAAAACTCAATGAGTCTCCTTGTAATATTTAGAGCATAGTCCCCTGATCCTCTTCGGATTGCATCAGGCCTTGCATATAACCGTACCTGTTAAAAAACAAAGCAAAAGTCCAATTTCAGCATCTGCCTTTTAACTTATCCTACCTGCAGAGGTGCATGAATTTACTCTAAGGCTGCTATGAGGTGGCAGGATTATTCTTTTAAAGTCAAATATGATTGTCATACATTTGTCAAATCATACCATAGCTGAAAACCAGAACTACCACGTTTAAAGTTACAAAGTTCAGAAGTCATCATCTCCTACTTATTTGTGTTGCCAATAAAAAACTTGCACTCTTTGTATCAAAATAAATATTCAAAGAAAATACATGTGTTTACTGAAGATATGATGGAAGAGTGGATTAGTATAATGGTTCTCTGCCTACACTGACTGTAGGCAGGATGCAGTGACTCAGTAGGAGAGAAGTTCATGGTTTGTTAAAGGCACATTATCTCAAGCCCTAAAAATATCAGTAGACTGTGAAGAAAAAAAAAAAATCATTCTCTTTTCTTCAGCAGTGACACCATTACCCTCGATGAGCTACGGGAAGACTGCAAGAACGACCATTTCTAAGCTCATTCATGTACACAAACAATTAACATTCCTGAAACCTCCATGACTGCTTCAGGCCTCTGTTTTCAGAAAGCGGTAAATTAAAGCTGTTTATATAAGTCATAGACCGCTCTGTTCAGTATAACACAGCTCACACATTTCAATATCTGGAGTGAACCAAGTGAACAGAACTCACCTTCATAATTCAGCATCCAAGTGTGACCCTGATTAGGGAGGTAGCAGAAAGCACTGCCACGTTATTGCCTCTTCCCTGTCCTTACAGTCTGTAGCACTTCCTTCATGCAAAGATGACATAGAGCCTAGAACTGCTAATCAAGGAGACAGAAGGGAGAACCACTTTTCGTTCTCCCTCCTCATACCCTGCCGGATGGAAGTAGCGTGTGCTTTGTCCCTACTGACTGTGGCAGAAGGTCTCTCCCTGCAGTACCTAATGACCTGACGTAAATGAGACTCTACTAAATGTCAATCCTAATAATAATATCTGACTCGCCAGTACATTCTGTGGTAGGACTAAATCCCAGCCAGCATTCTGAGGAAAGCAGTAGCACAGAAATCAGAAAATATCAATTTAAACATGAAGGAGAATATCAGCTTTGGAATGTTTCTAAATGCTCTATTCTGGATTAAGAAAAGCCAGTGGGATTTCTGGCTTCAGCAAAAGTATTACCAAGTACTGCTTTACTGCTCTTTTCCTGAACCAGTTCAGTTACCAAGTGGAAACCAGATATCAAGCCTAAATACAGTTTACCTGTCAATTCTCTTTTAACCCACTGTCTCTTGGGTTTCAGTATGTAGACACATTATTTGCTTCATTACAATGTCCATCTTCATATTTAATCTTTGTGTTGCATTAGACTCGGTGCACAATCAACATAGTTATCATTCATAATGTAAAATACAAAACAGTGTAACCTGATGAGATATGTAATAAAGCAGACTTCTTATTATCACTACCTGAAAGCATACAGATCATTATCTGAACTCCTCCAAATCACTATTTTTATTTATTGCTTCCTTTCAAAGTACATGTATATTAAATGTTCCCTGATCTACTAAATACAGGTTTTAACAAAATAGGTATTAACCACAGAGTTTATGGAAGAATGTTAAGAACCACAATTAGATTTGTGATGAACACTGTTTTGTATCATTAAACCTTTAAACACAATTTTGCATAATGGCTTTATTGGCACAGTTGACTGTGCAAATTAGGGGAAAAAAGAGTCAGTCAACCAAATATGCAAAAAATCACTCAATTTGACAGTGGCCAAATCTGTCCATAATAAGAAAGAGGACAACAGAAGGGAAGAAAATAATAGGCAGATAGAAGAAAAATCAAGGTTCAATTTATTGCATTACAATGAATGTCTCCTGGCAAATACAGAAAAGGCATTTAATGGTGTCTGAGATGGAGCCAAGGTATGAAAGCTGCAAGGCTGCAAACTCTCTATTTCTCTCCTGCCTAATGCTGAATGTAGTTTTATTTTGCCCATAAAGTTTCCCTGTGTGCCTCTCTGTCTGCCCAG
This sequence comes from Phainopepla nitens, assembly GCA_013400175.1. Lineage (NCBI taxonomy): Eukaryota > Metazoa > Chordata > Aves > Passeriformes > Bombycillidae > Phainopepla > Phainopepla nitens. The sequence continues at coordinate 378,280 of VXBQ01005192.1, forward strand.
AACAGCTCTGGACTGCCAGGCCTCCATGGCTCCCACCAAGGTCACCCCTGGACAGGGACACAGTTCAGAAACTACTCTTGCCTATGCCCAGATCTCTCAGGGGCTTTGAGGCAAGAGATATTGTCAAAGCAGCCAACCATCTTCAAACACTGGATCTTGCCTCTCCTTTCACCCAGCAACCACTGAGCATGAAATGTATGGAGAACCTTAGACACACCATTACAGACCTACCCCAGCCCCAGAAATTGCCTCTTGGTTAGCAGAGGGACAATCTGAGACACTCTGCCTACCTGGCCACCTGCTTTAGATGACACATTCTGAGATGCCACTCACAATGTGAGGAGCTTGGTCTAGAGTTCAGTCTAAAAGCTGGCACCTATAAGTTTAAAACTGAAGCCCCAAACATTCACACACTGATGTTTTTTTAATGTGTATGAGTTTATTTTGACCGTATCTTATTTCCAAATCCATCAAATGGGGACTATATTATTTCCTTATAAGAAAAATCTCAGTCAAGAGGAAAAAAGTTTTTATATTCTGCTCCAAAGAGGAACTTAAATAAATAAAAAAATAATGACGATTAAGACATGAGATTTGTTTACAATAACTTGTTTGTTTACTACTTTCATTTCAAAAGGCAGATAGCTGGCGTTACTTTAAAACTGCATTGGACTGAACAATAATGCCGAATTATTATATACTTTCCCACAGGCTGTTTGACCACTGTACTAAGAATTTGATTTTACATTAATTTAAATAAGAGAAAAAACAAAGCTTTCTACAGGGTCAGGCCTAAATATATAACTAAAAGCAGTACATGTTCTCCTAGAAAAGAGAAACAGGTTTCTAGCGGAAGTGCATAATTCATCACTCACTGCAATGGCACCTATTAATGCTCTTCTTCATAATCTTTGCAAGATTAGGTTAGACTATTATTTTCATGTAAGAAAGTGGAGACCAAGGAGAGACTAAAGTAATTCTGGGTGCCTATCTTGACACCTCTCAATGTCAAGTCTATTTAACAGTTTAATTGCACATACTTAAAGCACTGCTGCCATTATATCTTACCGCAGTGGTAAACACTTTGTAGAAGTTTTGGCCACAGGTGCCTTAGTTTGGGAATTCACAAAATCAGTAATGCATGATTAATGACTAAATGAGACTCTGTCAGTTTATGTGATTTACTTGGCATCCCATGGCAACTCTGGTGGCAGAGGCAGGGAGGGAGTTCAAAGCAGGCATTTATCCTTGCGACCACTTAACTGTCGCAGTACCAGCTGGCTTGTACTGGGCACTTAATTCAGCTATAAATAAGAAACCCAGCCCAGTTCCATAAACCAGCACCCTGGGTGAACAAGGATAGGATACACTCCAACCCAAACAGAGACTTCACCCAATGACGTTCCACCCTGGGCTGCAGGTATCCCACTGCTCAGGGAGCTGAGCGGTGTTAAGGCCAAACCAATCAGCTGTCTAGACGAGGGAGTTTTGAATCTCCTATTTAAGGAGGGCCTGAACAATAAAACAGGCTGTTTGTCGCATGAAGCTCTGAGGTGTGTGTCGTCTCCTGTCTCTGACCCACACCTCCCATGTCACTTAACAAGCTGCACCAAGCACCTTCCACATCTGAGAATTAGTAAGGTAGGTTCTGTTTGTAAAAAAGGTATATTAACAGCATACTCCTGGTGTTCTGATGCAGCCCTATGTACCTCAGTAAAAAATATCAGAAAAATGTTATGAGGAATCATATTCGTAATGACACTGTAATAACACGTATGAATATAACAAAGTTCACACAGTTAACCTAAATTCTGTGGGGTTTTCTTAGCTGATTTATATCTACATTTGCAACCACTACCAAATTTTCAACAGGAGTTCTGCCTACAAAGAGGAAAAATCCAGCCATCTCATTTCTTCTTCAAATGGAACCAAACTGTCTCCATCCTATCACAAGTTTGTGCAATTAGGTTTGCGCCTGCAGCCCTACAACCCAGACCTCCTCTTTATACAATACTTGTTGATAACTCTGAAAGTTATTAGACATTCTAAATTAAATCTCTGCAACACGTATTTTCTCATTCTTTTCTAAAGTGGGCAAAATGTGAGTTGTTTCCCCTTGTTTGCCTTCCAGAGGCCCTGAGTAGTTTCATAAGAACTTTAAATAAACCCAATACTCAGCCACACTCAGATAACTCAGCCTACTCTTCTTCTAGAGTTAGTCAAAAGCATTTGCTGTATAAAACAACATTTTTTTACAAATAATTTGTAAATACTGCAACATTTTCTCTAGTCTTAGTATTTCAGCATTTGCTACATAAAATAAGTCAAATAAATTTTAAAAATATTTGTAATACAGGTTGCCAGAACAGATAAATGTGGTTGTAAAATAAGAACTGTTTCCCACAGAAAGTCATGACATATGCTAAGAAATGTGCAACATACTGAAAACAAATCTCATCTAACTGAAGTCAGGTTATTAACTACAGAGCATGAGAAAATCTTCCTATCTACAACAGGTAAAAATTATCCATCAAAAAGAAAGCTAGTACTTGAAAAGACCTTTTCTTGCCTTATTACTTCAGACCGCTTCAAAAAATGTGAATTAGTAACTATGTACAAGGTGCAATGGGTAAAATTCTGAAAAATACAACTCTAAACAGCAACACATACCTTAATTTCTAGAGAATAGTATGTCCACCAAAATTATTTCCATTGTATCAAAGACTAGTGATAATTCCACCACATAAAAAACAGAGGAACAGATTCAAAAGAAGTAGAACCACTCTATTTTGAAATTTTAAAATCACTAGTTTTTTTCTCTTTTCTTCCTTTTTTTTTTTTTTGCATTAAAATGTAAGTGGAAAGGAGAGGATTAAATAGATGGAGAATAAAGAATGGAGAATGGTAAGGAAAAACCTGCAGCAATTTTTTCACATTATGTGAAATACTTTGGCTCAAACCAAAGGGTTTGTACAGTTCTGCAGGTAGAAAGAATATGGAGTACATTCAACATTTTGATCACAGCAATAAAAAGGAAAAATCTATTATTTACATGTGTCTAATTTCAAAAATACTGTGGTCCAACCTTCTCCCCTACAGAAATTCACTAAAGATAAAAGAAGACTAGGGAGAACAGCACAATCTTCTTCCTCTGGCACTAGAAGATACTAAAAACCTTTGCCACAAGCCTGCCAACCTGATTTCTCAGGGAATTAAGGAACTTGACAACCAGGCAGAAATCAAGATGTTACAGTAAGAAGTTTGCATGCCTGAAGCCTGCCATACACCAGAGCCCACCTCTTACTTTAGAATTAAATAGGCACTTCTACATTTGAAGCCTGCTTTTGAAAACATTATTCTCTGTCACCCTCTATTTCAATGTGTGCAGTCCCTTTGAAACCTTTGTTCTTGCAGTGGTGTTATGTTTTTAGGGGCGCATCACCTAGCTTCATATCAAGACATTTGTATTCTTTTATTTATTGTTATAGTAAAGTTTAATGATCACAATAATCCTCTATTATAGTCCGCATTCATTCTGCAAGGCATGTTTTCTTTAAAAGTTTAGCAGTCTTTTCCATGTTTTAAGACCACTCCAATTGCCATCACTCTCTTCCCCTATGCCCTAGGGGGAATCACAGCTCACCTGATGAAAAATCCTGCTCCAGGGAATTAAAGTGGATCTCTATTTTACAAAGGAAAGGCTTGTGCAATCAGATGGATCATTGGGCTCTAAAGGCCTAAAACAACATCCACTGACTTCAACAGAATGACTCCTGTTAACTACAGGGGCTTTCAGACATTCTGGAGACATGACTGGTCTAGCCTCTGGGCTAAAGACACTTCTACCAAGGCAACCTTCACCAACAGCATCTGCCATGTGTACAGTTCATGTTTTTAGATCACCATTCAAGCAGTCCTTGTTAGTCAGTTGCACAGCAAGAAAAAAAGAAAGAAAAAAGAGCTCTTTAAATAAAGAGCTGTGCTTTGGTCATGGCCACTGAGAGTTCAGATCATGAGAAGGAGGACCGGATCTTACATTTCTATCTCATGTACTGTAAAGAAAATAGCTCTCTGAATCTTGAAAACACAGTGGCAACTATTGCTATATTTCTGTCACAAAATCAGGTACAACAAGGTCAGTTTTGAGGCTGACAAAGGGATAAGAGGCACATATAATCCTAACCCTTGGATGACACCATCTGATATCACAGATATTGCCAACCACCTCACCACACAAAACCACTCCCAAAGGTACCCACATGCATGGTGAGTCTTTTCCCATCCCTAAATGCTGTCACATCACAGAGGCATGTGGAACCAAAAGAGACTTGAGCCTTGCTCTCATTTAGCTTCCCACAAAAATAGACATCTCTCCAAGCAAACATGGCTAATGTTCCAAGGCTGGCTTATACGTGTTTTGCTAATGTCTAGAGGTCCCCTTCTCCTTTCTCCTGTCTTTGATCCATTTTGCTACATGCACTAAAATTCAGAGCAAATGAGGGTATAGAAATTGAGCCTAAGTCTGGTGACAACCATAAATCTTGTTTTCTCAGGCAAGCATGGATTACATAACCTTGTATCAACACAGGAATCCACTTCACAATTAAGGATCGTTATCCCTCCCACCTACTTCACAAAGAATTAAAAGTAACTTTGTCAGGTGTTTTAAAGCAGCTTGGAGTGCTTTCCCATTATGAAACAGATGTTTCTGCTCATCAATTGGTGTCAGCAAAGCCATCCTGGGAATAATGTCTGTTCTTTAATCCCTTCTTCAAAGCCAGTAGACACCACATAAAGTACTGTTCTTGGGAGGCACTTGCAGACAAGGTCCAGCCCTCTGTATGACTATATACACAGGCTCAGCTCATTACTGGTACATCTGGGATCTCAAAATAATTTAAAATTCTCAGTTCAGAAAGAACTAATGCATTAGTTTAATTTTAAATACATGTTTAACCTCAAACATACGTTTACATGTTATAGTTACAGAAGGCCCTAACATTTAAACAGAGGAGCACTTACAGATTTTTTAAAGGGGGACTAAATAGTGTTTTGCTCTTTATTTCATCCGCAGCAACTTCAGCAGCAACATTCTCAGCTACAAAACACATGCATTGCCTCTGTACTTAAATGCTTCCATTTACTTGATAATCTGAAATCTTTTATCATTATTTTTCTCACTGACTATTTTAGGCATAGGTATTGCTGTTAGTATTGTTACAGAGATAAAGATATGGTCACATCACACATTTAATATAGCAGACATATGTCTGGATGCAACAGCCTCGGCTGTCAAGTCCCTGGATCGCTTCTGCAACCAAGGCATTGCATCTCAAATGGGCTTTTAAATTTGATAAATTCAAAATAAATAACAGTTCACTATACACACAAACAAGCTACAGGCCAGGTTCCACTAAGAATGTGTATGAATTGTTTCATATGTGTACATAACTCCACAAGTTCTGCATGGTGAAAATGCAATAAATTTTATAACATTGATAAGGAGAGAGAGAGAGAGAGAGGTAGCTGTATTGAAATATCAATTCTGATAATTAGATGTGATAATGGGAAGAAATTACAGAAGGATCCCTTGATTCAATCCCCTATTCATTATGCATCACAGACAATACTCAAAAAAGACTGCATCATAATGAAAGGTGCTTACTGAATACCGAAGGAACAGCTCACCTTTAAAGGATGATTTTACTCCAAACTGAGCAGTCACACACAGCACTGCATTGAGCCTTTTTTGAATATATATAGAACAAACCATGTTTAAGAATTTTCTTAGAGTTAGCTGAAACCAGTGAACATTCAATGACCAGATACTTTCTTAGGAAACACCTTTGCTAGAGATTGGATGGAACTCTTTTTTGTAGTAAGCAAACATCGTCTTGGAATCCTTATATGAGACTCGTTTAACAGACCAGTTAAAATAAGAGAAGCCATCACCAAAAATAAAGTGTATATGAAAGAAATGGTTACTGAGGGAATTAGAGTGGTAGAGAGATGTCTCAGGAAATTAAATGCAAGCACTGGGAGGCCTGAACCCCCAACTGCAGGGCAAGGGAAAGAGGCTTTGAATAGAAATAATTTATATTCCTAGACAAAAACTGGTAGCATGACCCTGAAGGAGAAAGAAGTGAGAGAAACTTCTGGAGTTCCAGGTGGCAGTGGGTAAATGAGGAATTTTAAGCAAAAAGATTGCCAGGTATTTTCAGAGTTGTGAAAGAGGGGGAACAGTTTTGTGCATCCCCTTTCTAAGTAAACACGACAACATGGGACAAGCATCTAGTTGCCTCATCAGCTCCTCATCTGAACCAAAACAACTGCAACTGCTCCAGCCAAAGGTGCAACAATATATTCTACAAATAGGCAAAACTGTCATGCAGACATGCTGCAATTTCTAACCTGAGATCATAAAATACTTTGGAAAGTTAATGAGCTGCACTCACATATAAATCCAACCAGCGCTCAGCTGGCATACAATAAAATACTGGCTATGTCACAGACCACAGTGCCATTAAGATTAATTTAGAGCACTTAGAATCTCTATCATCTTGTTGAAATGGCTCAGGGACAGAAAGTGAACATGTTAACAACTAATGTAGAACAAATGTAATTACAGACACCGTTTCATAGCCATTTCAGCCAGCTAAGACTGCCATGATCTCACCACCATATACTCAGTCGTTTGGGCTCAACTCTTCTTATTACATCAGCACTGGAATTTGTCTCCTCTCACAGCAACATGCCAGCCCGATGAGTCAGCTAACTATGCCAGGTGGGCAGTGTCCGGGTAGCCCAGTTTCCTCACCTGGCCACCATAGGTTCAGTACTAGAAACAGCACAAGAAAACACTTGAGGAGAGAAGAGGACCATGACAGACTGGTTACAGATAAATTTGAGTTATTACAGAACTTCAACCCAGGAGCAAGGTTCAAGTTCTTCCGAAGTGCTATTGCAGGGAATTCAGTGTCTAAATTGTTGAGATTCACCGTGGTTAAAGCTTCCTCCAGTCCTTTGTAGGTGGTGAAAAATCAACATAGCTTGAAGTAACAAAGCACGAAGATTTACATTTTTTACCTATTACACATAAAAGTTCTGTATCACAACCCCAGTGGATAAGATTATGTAAGAATGGCTTTTTCCTCCAGAAAAAAGTACTTGCAGTAGATGCATCCCAACAGTTAACATCAATTTTGATTTCCTTTGGTTGGCCTAGGATTGGATTGAATTCTCTTATATCAAGTACCGTTTATTCCCTATTTTATAGTCAAAGCATTCATATCACACATCATTCATAAATAATACTTCACCTACTTTTCGTTAAAAAAAGAAGCATTTAAGAAGTACACAAGTTTAAAGAAAGTGCTAACAAGTGGCCTACAATGGTCAGCAGCCCTACAGCATGCCCAATTTCAGCTTGCTAGAGACTGCTTTGTCACACACACACAGATGTTACCTAAGAGTAATTCCATTTGAAATGATAATATGAAAACACTGTAACTGCTTATTTATATTTTGGCATTACCTAGAGACTGTCAATATAAGCACAATCCCCCTGTGCTTAGTCAACTACATAAATAGAAGTAAGAGATATTTGTTATTGTCAGTCTTTCTGCCTAAAGAGTAACAGGCAAAACATGGGGAAAATGAAATGTTACCATCTTCATTTTATAAATGAAAGTTACAGAAAGACGAGCTTTATATCAGGAAGAAAGTCTAAAAGGAGCCAGAAATAGAACTTGAATATCACTTCCCCAAACTGATGCATCATCTTTTCATCATAAATCAACAAATTACTATTCCCAAAATACATTTTCTGAAAAACGCCACCTTTTCCACCACAAATTAAAAAAAAAAATTAAATCCTGTTTTTAGGTTCCTTAATCACATGTTTTTCAAAAACCAAACCTAAACTTCATTCCACACAGATAGACCTGTATCTCTGAAATTGCTTAACACAGAAGCATTCTGAACACTGAAGTTCCCCACATTAACTCATGTCTAAGAGTAACCATCGCACTCCCATAACACCTTTTGTCAAGTGGCTACTATGCTGAGACCTATTTAGGTGTGTTTAAAGGCAAAGGTTATTTTATTATTCACTTAAAAGCAATACTTTAAGAGATGTCAACATAGTGGTCCCCTACAAAACAGCTACTGAGTAAAGTGATGTACTTTCCCAGAGCATAACAAAAAAAGCTGCGAGGAGATAGAGACAGACTGTACATGACAAACCAAAGACGAATGCACGGACATGTCAGTACTCTCCTGTTCCACATAAATTCTGCACAACCACAGTGGAAACCCAAGTCTGGTAGATATACATTTCACCCTATTCATCATATGTTTGCAGTAATCTTGATAAGTATTAGGAAAAAAAAAATAAGCTGTGGTAAATAAAGGGAACCACTGACAAAATACAATCACAAGAAAAGCAAAGCAGAAGCACAGCTCACCTGTGAACTCAAGAGCATTTACTCAATGCATCACTTTATAACAGCAGCAATAAGCAAGAGGAACACAGCAAAGTTTCTTGTGAGCTATACGTAAACTTAATGGGAAAACAGTTGCAAGGTAAACAGATTCGTGCTGTAAGGTGCTAAATTTTAAAACAGCCTTTAGAATTTGTTGGCATTAAGGAAACACAGCACTTTGTAGACAAGTCTGCATTGTACTACATTGAGCTGGAGATTTTGTGAAAAATTGTACCTAGCCCTTAGGAGGGAGAAAAAAAAGCTGATGGGAAATTTTGTGCTCTGACTAGTACAAAAGCCAAAACATAACCAAAAACAGGTTACACCAATAAGAGCAACAACTATTTAACAGTGAGGGGTCCTTCAGGCTAAAAGGAGCAAAGAGATAAGCAATTAGGCCACTGAAAACAAAAACCATAAACCATGAAATACGGAAACAAGAAATCAATTTTTTTTGCATGAACACACACTAAAATCCACTAAAAAGCTTCATTAATAGTTCTGGTTCTCACTCTCAGCTAATGTTTCAAATCCTTTTTTTAGATCTCTGAATTGACAGAACAATGCAAAAATAAAACAAAAAAAGCTGAATGCACTAATAATATTCAAACACTTTTGCTCAACTAGCCTCTGATAAAAACACGGGCAAATTAGGAGAGAAGTAGTTATGTATCATTAATATCTCCAACTGGAAGGATTTCGGTCTCCTTCTGAGAAAACCAATCTCAGTGAAAACATGAAAATCAAAAGAAGAAAAACATTTCAAAGGTAATTATAAATACAGAAAACAAAACAGAGGCCTGAATCAACTATAACATTATTCCTGTGTCAGGACTCCCATCTGAGAAAGACCAAGGCCACAACCGGAAAACAAAGTGATTCACCACCTGACCGCTAACCAGGAAACACAGGTACCAAACAAAGTTTTTGCACCTTAAGACAGAAGAAACTGAAAAATTTAAGTACTCTGACATGTACAAACTTAAGCAAGTAAATGTGATGACTCTGAAGTATGCTGGTTTTAGTCTACAAAATATACATTACTGTAACATGAATTGTTTAAAATATTATAAAATGTGTAACAGCAGGATTATTAATCAAATCCCTTTCAATATATTAAATGCTCAGATAATTACAAAAAATATTTTAGCACATTTTATCATCCAAATTACTCTCATCACCTTAAAACTTGCACTACTCAGGACATATTTCCTATCAGGAAGATGTGAGTTAATCAGCAATGTCCTCTGCATGACGATGGATAAGGTCAATTTGCTAACGCTTTCTCATCAGTCACAGCTCAAACACGACATCTGGTTTACATCCAAACACCCAGGCAATCAGCTAAGCAGCTGAAGTTAAACTAGGTCTGGATGCATATCATACAAGTTTCCTAAAACAAAACAATTTGTTGAGAGCTGACCTCTTCATTCATATCAATGTGCTGGTTAGCCTTACATTAAAACAGAATGTTTAAGACAGGATCAATCATAAGAAGAAACCCTTTCTTACAAAAAAGTCAAGGCAATTCCTTTCCCAGGAAGCTAACTAGCACAAAGCAACAACATGGTTCAATGGATTATGGGAAGATGCAAAGAAAAGAAAATTTTCTGACACCTGGTATCAAGCACAGTGATCATATCGCAGGCAAAACTGAACTTGCACTAAAGTCTTAAATAGCACGTCAGGGAAAATTTCCCTATAGGGAAATAGGAATACAAAAACCTTTTTACCACCATCATTACTTCAGTTCCTAGCATAATAAAATGGACTGCACAAATATGTTTCTTTGCTGACAGAGGAGCAGATCACTGTTGTTTGAACAGTCCTTCCTTCTCTTTTTTCTAGCTGATGAAGAAAGCTATTCCCTTGCTTAGCTTCCAGCTGACATCCACATCAATATAACAGCTTCATTAGTCTCTCTCTTTTAACACTTTCTTAGAGTCTAAGATAGCATTGCCTCTCATGAGACATACCCTGACTGCACAGTGCAAGGTAAACCTTTAAAATGGCAGCCTTTATTTGCTCTTCTTGTATCTCTACCCACAGCACACAGCATAAACTGTCTACAACTGGATGAACTGCAGATTAACAATCATTAAGAACAATTACTTGCAGTAATATCAACAGTGCATGGGCAGCAACAGCAGCTGTGCACTTTAGCAAGCAGACACCAAAAAATGCAAAACTTTTTGGAAGCTTCCATAGGATAAAAGCATTGGAAATGATAAAATAAGACCTTGCAAGGAAGGCTCCTCTAAGGCTAATATATCAGGACAGCACATCTAATAGCCCTTTTCCCCAAACTTTCTGGTGTTTTGTGTTGATGGCAGGACAATGAAAGACAAGATCTGTCCTGCAGTCCTGCACTTTGTGTACTTTTAATATATGCAACAAAGTATCAATGAAGACTGGAATCCCTGAGCTTGAAAATTTGATTTCCATAAGAAACAAACTGTCACTAACACCACACGGATGTGAAAAGACTATTAAGAACAAAAGCAGACTGAAGGAACTAAGCTGAGAAAATTAAACTAATAAAAATTGGAGAGTCTTCAGATCAGTCTACGAAGTGAAGGAAACTGCTACCAGAAGCTTCTATGAAAAACATTTGTATAAATAATCACTGACTAATACTCTGCTGCTAGTTTTGCCTAAAGCTCTCAAGTAAAGGCTACTGCCTCTAAAATATCTACTATACTTTCCCCATGAGAGTGTTCAAAGCTGCCATTTTCTACTAGGTAGAGCAAGGGGGAAAAAAAGACGAAGGAATAAGAAAGAAATCCCAGGGAGAAGTATTGCTGCTGGATTGCATGCTCATAGTGCTGACTGATTCATTCTTAAATGAAAGGCCAAAGCTTAAAATGTTCTCTGGTTCAAGGACCAGTCACAATCTCATTAACCCAACCCAAGGGATTAAGGCTATGAGACAGCCAACTTCAGCTGCTGTACTTCAGGGCCTCCCAAATGCTACCCAGTCCATGCACCTCTGTGCATTACACTTACAAATCCATACAGGTCTCCTGACTTTTACTGCATTTTACCATTGCCCAGCTTGCTCATGAAAAAAAAAAACAAGAAAGGTGAGTAGTCACAGATTATGTTAAACAGTTATTAGAAAACTTCACCTGTGTTTTTTCCCTAATAAAAAAAAAGGGTCTCATTCACTCACAAAAAAAAAGAAACCTAAACTAACTAAAAGATCACTGCAGGCCTGTAGGTGGTGAGCTCATAAAAAGATTCTCTTTTGAAGAAGACACACAGAGATGAGAGCAATTTCAGCAACTTCAACTGACCTTGCTTGTAAGCAGAGCTTCTCTCAACAGCAGAGCATGGTATAGAGGAGCTGGCAGGCACAACAGCATCCCTGTGCCTTACAATCCAGCACCACTCAGAGACACGTGTATGGCAGAGGCAGAGCCATGTCTGAGCTAATAAATCTTGACTTGCAACACAGCAAATGACCTGGGACACGATGCTCTGCTGACAGTGTTATCCCACTTTCCATTCTAGATCCCATTACGGGATCCTCATGCTTGTATTTGCACTGCACTCCACTGAGAATTACTCATCTCTCCCTAAAAAGAGCAGATGAGCTTCATTCATTTTACGCCAGCACAGGAATGGGGTCAAGTATGAACTGTGCAATAGCTGTAAGTCAGCTGAATAGCCATCGTTCTCCACATTATTCTCCATTATTTTCTGTATCTGGACACTGTAGCACAGACCCTTAAGCAGAAGCCAAGGCCACTCCAGTGATCTTCTCTGACCCAAGTTTCACTGATGCACTCTGCAAAGCACACTCAAGACTCTGAGAAATTACTCTTCTTTGAATGTTGATTTTTTACTGTCATTCATGCTGAGATGGCTAAGGGCTTTTCACACTCTTGAGCAATAGACATCCTTAAAGTTCTACGACCGTTAAAAAAGCTTAATCGGTGGTGGCCTCTGAGCTCAAAAAAACCAAAGCATCTTCATCACATTCAAGAGAAGTGCAGATATTTTGGAACCAACTCCAAATCCTAGGTCACTGAAGGCTTGGGAATTATGGAAATAGAATCAATTTACAAGGTTGCTCATGCAAGAAAGCCAGTAAGCACAGTAAGAAAAAAAATGTGATAGCACTTCCTGCCCTTTTGGTCCTACAGCTTCAGAAGAAAACTGAGATAAGAAAGCAAATACAAATTTAGGTGTTTGTCTATATTCAATGCTGCAATGTTTTATGAGTTGATCTGCAGGGGATTTAGTCCTACATTACACAGCATCATCACAATTATACAGTCTCTCCAATTAAATTAGTGGTATTTCTAGACCTGACCTTACTGGATATGTTACCTAGCCCTGCTAGTTTATATAACAGCAGCTTTTCTAGTTGTACATTGCACTGCATTCATATGAACATATTCAAGGACTTAAAACTTACAACAATCAATACCAACACAAATATTTAGAAAGTAAAAGAATGGATGAAACAGTAACATCCTGTGAACATTTCTGATTCATTTAACTCTTGTGATAAGAGTTTGCAACAAATTAAGATCATTCTGTGGACACAAAACCAGAGTTCCCAACAGGTTTGTATATTGTAATACAATATGAAAAGAAAAAGTGCTCTGGTTCAGAAGTTTCCTGTACATTTCTGGATTCTGAGATTCATTTACTGAAATGAAGAAGCTGGAGAAGAACAACCCAGAAAACAAATGTATTTTCAGCTGTACAAGGTGTTTAGTAGGCCATTTGCAGTAATTTTGAGTCATCATAAACAGCCAATAGCACATTATACTAGTATGAAATGCTATCCAGAATGCTGAATTTTAACTGGGAGGGAAGGCATTTCATTATTGCTATTATTATGATTATTATATTACTATACTGCAAATAGGTACTGTGGAGACACAGCATCCATGATTACAGAGTCTGTGATTCTACAGTCAGCTGTGGAATTCAAGAAGAAAATTCTAGCTTGCAAACAGTTTGCAGATGTTCAAGACTTCATTAAAAATACATTGTCAGGCCCAATCGGGAACAAAATGCAAGTCTGCAGAAGTCTTTCAGAGTTGTTGTGGGTTCCTTTTTGTGTTTTGATTCCAGTGTAGGCATATTCCAAAATGATTTCTGTTTCCACTGTGAGTTTACCACAAACAGTACAGCATTGTGCTAATGCATAATAACTTCAAACATTTTATTTGGAAATAAAACAGAAAATGCACTTTTATTACTTCTTTTGATAAAATGAGATTCATAATTTTGCAAAAAAATTTTTTTTGACTACTACTACTACTTCCAATTGCAGTGTTATTTGGTCAAGTAGATACCACCACTACAGTCTATAACCCTCAGTGGTAGCTGCGCTTCCACCACCCAGAGGTTCAGCTGCCTGCATGCCCAGGTCTATCTCTGGTATTGCCTAGCTACTGTATAACTACTGAAAGAGAGCTGAAAGGAAGTCTGGAGGGAGATAATAACAGTTACAGACTGTTGTTGGCACAGGAAGTTACAGACTTTAAGATTATTGAGACACCATCATTAGGTCAAGGATTCAAGAAGAAAGTACCAACACAAAGGTATAAAATCATAGACCATGGTTAGCTGGCCCCACTGGGAATCATCACCTCCAATCATCACCATCAACAGTGTTGACAGAGCTGGTGGAAGATGGCAGCTCAGCAACACAGAGTCTATAGAAAGGAGTCACTCTGGACTATCCTATCCAGTTAGGGCCTGCTAGGCCAGCAAGGATTGTGAGCAGCGGTGAGCACAGTAAAACAGAACCTAGCAGCTCATTAACTCCCACATATCTTTTGTATATCTAAAAAATAATTCCTTTACACTTTTAAGATGAGTGTATCCTATATGCAGAATCTTTTTTATACCCTGCCCAAATAATCTAAGAGTGGCTGAAACAGGCTTTACCTTGGCAACAACAAAATTCCATTACTGGCAAAGCCAGTAATTAAAGAGGCACTAAACATTTACGTCACATTCATTCTTAAGGTTTTACAGAATCAGGACATCTATTTCCCCTGCAATCAACTAATAACAAAGTAATTTTTCTTTATATAAAAACAAGAATAAAATACAAAAGGCATGCACTTTATTTAAAACACTGTCTTGAGGTTAGCCATACTGGGCAATTGTGCATTGATTTGATTTTCATTATACTGCACTGACAGCAAAGTCATTTATCTTTTCTGCTCCCAGTCTCCTTTTATCTTTTCCGTACGCTGCTGTACTTCTCCCCTATCCTGCAGTGTTGCTGAATGCTGATGAGCAGAAAATGGCACAAAACCACAGACAACCTCTTTCAGATTAAAAGTTCGGGTATGGAAGGTTCAACTTTTTCCATTTTGGGGTTTCCAAAGAAGCTATATATTTGGCATTGTCCGGGTATAAAAAGATCAGTTAAATACTTCACTGGCAGTCCTTCTCTAGAACATACAGACTTTCAAACAATGAATGATGTTTCACTCATAGCTCTAATATCTTTCCCGTTAAAAACAGAAATTATACTCCTGTCACTGTAGCCTTGGATATTTAAACAAATAATAAAACAAATAAAAATAGAAAAAAAAGAAAGAAAAAAAAGAAACAAATAATAAAACAAATAAAAAAGAAAAAAAGGCAGTTTTACACATATGAGAGCCATGATTTTTTAACTTTTTTTTTTGCATTCAATTTGTTGTATTTTTAGATTACTAGCATTCCATAAAAATCAGGGGAGATGGCAATATAAAGAAAAAAATCTTCCTAGCCTTATGGTACTTATCCTTTACGTGTTAGCATCTCACCAGTGATGTGCATACAACTCACCAGCTGAACTTGCCATTATTGGTTTGTTAATATTGAATCAGGATTCCCGTAAACCTGTTTCTCACCAAAAGAAAACCTAAGTATTTAATGTCTCATGAGAGACAATACATCCCTCTTGAAATAAACTGGAATTAAAATTTGTTCAAAAAACAAATGTAACGGAATTACAGACAAAACACTATAGCTGATGCTTCATAAAGTAGACACTTCAGTTGTATTCCAGATCCCAAAAGTCTCTATGCTGTGCATGTCTGTACACAAGATGGTATCTGTACCTCTGCTGTGGGGCAATGGCAGTCTGTTCAAGAGAGTTAATAGAATCTAAAGAAGCATTCAGAATACTCCTGAACTCCTGGCTAAAATGCACTCAGAAGAGTTGAAGACGTTGGTCAATCTCAGCACAAAACCTGCAACTGCTAATGTTATCAGACTTCTCACACAGCAGTGACCTGCACCATAACTACCTGTGACTTCTAACAACAACAATCTTTATATTCTCTATTCACCTGATTACATGTATATATTATCGCACTATCAGCATCTTCTCCAGCAAGACATTTAGGTCACCTTCCATAAAAGTTCCCTGTCACAAAACAGAACACACGACTGTCATCTTCTTGTCAGTCACAAACTCTTCTGAGTGTCATGAATCCTGTCACACCAGCAGAGATAAGCAGTAAGGAATGTGTCCAGAACCAATGTGGACAAATAAGCAGAAAACTTATTTGTTCAGTCTATACAGAATTATTCAGAGCAGTCATATATGCAAAATGCTGCAAGTGAATCTCACGACAGCAAGTAGCTGGTTGGCAAAACAGGAGAAGAAATTTAACATCAGTAAGTGTAAAGAAAAGTAAACATAAAAACATAACCCTAACTATGCATACACATTAGTAGTCTATATTAGCTGTAGCTCAGGGAAGAATTCTTGGGACTCATTGTGGCCAGCTCTCTGAAAATGTTAGTTCAGTGCTGAATAAAAATTCAACAGGCAAACACGAAGTTACAACTGATTAAGGAAAGCAAAAAAAAAAAAAACAAAAAATTATTATGCCACAGAAGAAACTCAAGCATACAGACTTTAAACATTGTAGGCAGTTGTGGCACCACCCCTCTCTCTTGTTCAGTGTTTCAAACAGACACTGTAGAACTTAAGATGCACTTAAGAGAAAGGCAGTAAGACTAAGAAGAGATGGGAAGTGAATTCCATGCAAAGAGGGATTAAGTACTTTTGAGTTCTGAAAAAGGACAGCTAAACTATCTATAGACTCAGAGGTGGTACACAACAAATGGGGAACAATCAGTCACTGATCATCACAGATAGAAGAGAGAGAAGACAATGAAAATGTGGAATAAATGCATTTAAGTAAATGAGATGTAAGTAAAATACATATCTTGTTGCCACCGATTGTCAGAGTGCAAAGTGCAACAGCTTCCAATCCAGATAATGTACATTCACAGAGAGCAGCTCCTTAGGCAGCTATTAAGCCAGTGGCCCAAGTACAACTCCAGGTCAGGGTCATTGACAAACTAGAGTTTAGGAGTATTACTCCATCAATTGTCTTGTCTAAACTGGTCCCCATATAGGACATAGGAAAATATTTTCCTCTCTGTCTGTTCTTGTATTAGGTGTGGTTTATTAATAAATATTAGGGAAAAAAAATCTCAGTGTAAACTAATATGACTCAAAGACCACCTCTGGCTGTGGGTTCTTTAAACAGTGCCTCTTCCTCGTTGATAAGAGGACTTTTTCCTTCAACTACAGTGACCAACACAGCTAGACTCCAGAAAATAAATTATACAGGTCCTTAATAATCAGGAAAGCGAGGTGCAGATAGAGAAATGGTAATATCTCACTCTTCTGAAGGATCTTGCTTGTAATTCACACATACCAAACACTGGCATTAACTTCTCCACCTGGGCAATAATGACAGCAGCTTGGAGAGGAAATACTCATGGTTAGAGGGATGCTTCACAAAGTTAGAGAGTTATGGTTATCATAATTCTCAATGACACCTCCACGAGTCATCAAGAGTGGCAAAATATCTTCATAGAATTTTATATTGTTCCTTCTCCACATTTATGACAGCGTATCACTAAAAAGGACAGTTGTGCATTTCCTTCTCCTCTCAAATTAGATACACAGACTATCCACGTATTGGAGGAGATGGTTCAGTGAAGAGGTCATTAAATTTTTTTAGTTTCCCACTGGATAATTGCAGGCTCACTGTCCAACCACAGATTGCTAGATTTGACAGAAATGATACAGCAAAGTGTGAAGGCAAGGGAGGGGGAGGAACAACACAAGCCTTTTCAGTAGCAGCTTTCAGCTATGCTGCTTTATTCACAATGGCAAAATGCAATCTATGGTTCAGCAGCACTATTTGAACTTAGTCTGCTGAACGAAAAACACACAATTCCTTGGACCTGAAAGATGATGAGTCTGAAGTGACTAGAAGCCACAAAGCAGTCACCAAAAAAGAAAGAAAATGACATTAAAATCTGTGGTTAGAGGATATTAGATAGAGCAGAGCTTGTCCAACTTCAGGTGACAGAATTCAAAAAATATGGAAAAGCACTTCAACTTATAATTGTAATTACAACAACAGCTCAACTTAATGAAAACATCCCAGCATGAGTAAATCATATCTGCATTTGAGAGGAAGCATCTTTCGGAGTAGATAGATTCTGCTGGGAAATCAGTTTTGTTCTTTTCCGGACTTCCTCATGTAGGTACTGCAAGGTGTCATTGTACTGGTGAGATCAGTTACGGAACAGAATGTATAATTAAATGTATTTAAATACTTCAAATGCTGCTAAAGCACAAATGTACATACAAAACAGCACTCAGGATATTTCTTCTTAGCCATCAACACTGAATAACAGAACTGTGGAGCCAGGCAACTCTACACTACCAGCTGCACTATGATTCACAGATCCTTTTTATCCTCACAATACTTCATGGTAGTATAATCATTCCTAGTCATGTGTGATTCATCAAAGTATTTTGTAGTAAAGACAAATGTTATAATATGCCCTATTGTAACCATGCAAATTACTTATCTTCATTTCCATACCTAAATTATGCTTTCGCTGAACTTTTTCTGCTGCTCAAGCAGCTCTCATGTTCCAAGCTAGTTAAGCATTTCAAAGTTGTTTCATATCAAGGAGTCCTAAGTTTTCTGAGAGGTGGCCTTCTTCATCCCCTTTCACTTTCTCAAACCTCTTTATGCTTTACACATCACTGTTTTGAAAAGGTTTGCACTAGGTTCTTAACTCTAAGCTATCACCCAATCTCCTCTGTATGCCTCACGTTTCCTGTGGACAGAAGTTAATGTAAGCTCACTTGGCAGACAAACTATATGTACTTGCCTCAGCAGCTGTGAATGACAGGTCTTCTGCAGATCATCACAAGCCAAGCAATACAGAGACACAAAGAAAAAGTTTCAAACTTTGTTTTTCTACATCAAGATACATACTCTCAAGGGATTCACCTTTCTGCTCTCATGGTGCCTATTAACTTTAATACACTCATTGCTATGTTGTCCACAAGAGATGTAATATTTTTAAGTAGGAAAGTTAATACAGTTATTTCCTAATCCCCTGCCTATTAAAACTTTTTTTTAAGTGATCGTCAGGATCAGCAAGTGACTGCAATGCTATTTTAGAATGGCTCATATTAACTGTCTAAATTTCCACTTCAGACCTAATGATCTTGGCTCAAGAATAAACATTCAACAGCCCCAGAGGAAGTAAAATAGAACCGAAGTACAAACCACCACTCCGCATTTTACAGTTGAAACAAGAGATCACAATAAAGATCGAACACAACCCGAGCATGGCATGAGAGGAGACTTCCAAAGTAGGGCAGAAGGCTACTACTACCTCTGCTGGCGCTTATCACAGAAAGGTTATATAGTAAAAGTACTGTGGACTGAAATAAATCAGATATTCCCTGTGATCGCTCTGTTCTTTTACTTTAGAGCTGCATATTTAACATTTTAAACATACAGAATTGCTAAGGAATAGAAAGCAAAGGTTAATGATGAGAAGAAAAGCAAGTTTGGGCATCACTCGCTTTCCATCCTCTGAATCCAGTTAGTAGAAGAAGAAAAGTAGTAAGGAATTGAGAGAAGAATGAGAAGAGTTATTCCTTTAGTCTTCTGAGAAGAAAACAAAAAAACAATGTATGTCAACTCTGATGCAGCAGTAGCCAAAAATCTATTTATGAATGCATATGCATTCATGTATATGACTTCAAATGAAGCTGTACATCTTAACACTCACTGATAATCCTACATACAGATTTGGGGTCCTATCTGAAAAACAGACATCCATCTATCAGACAAAAAACCAAAAACTATCAAACTTTCTCATCAGGTATAAATCAGTTTCCCTTTTTCCCACCATATTTAAAGTGCAACAATGAACTTACAACAACATTATCAAATTTCAAACATATAGGAATACTTTTCAGTAAAACAAAACACAGCATGATGTTATTATTGTTCAACAATGGTCTGTGATTTATTTAGCCAGGGGATTGAAGAAACACATGTGGTATGCAAATGATTCAGCAGGTATACTTTCTTTGAAATTATTCTATAAGAATCCATTTCCCTTTCTTCCTCCTCCACCTTTTATTTCCTCCACCTTTTATTCCCTTTTACCTTTATAAACTGAGGTACTACTTGCCATCCTGAGGATATGAACTCTTAATTGAGGTTCCAAGTTGCTGTGACTACCAAACTATCACCATGCTTGGGAAAAGGGAGGTGAGAGGGGAAAAAAGTGTGGGTACCCCCGGAGGTAAATGCTAATAACCACCTTTTGCTTCTTATACTTTTCCCCACGCAGTCATTTCAAATAAATAAAATATTAGTCTTCTTGTTCTGTCCCACATTGCCACACAGTACCACTGCATGCTGTGAAACAAAATGCATTGGTAAACATTTTTCATGATAATCCTCTGTGGGATAACTTTTTTTAATAAACTTTAGGTCATTTACCCTTCAAAGAGAAACATAATCTGCTTTCAAATTATGCTGTTCCAAATACAAAGATAACATGCTCAGTTCTCATTTCTAACTGCTCTTGCTAGGTCTCAACAGCATGCAGCATCCAGAAAGCTGCCAGGCAGGAGCAGCAGAGGATCTCCTAGGGGTACCATTCAGTGGAACCAGGCCAACAGAGCTAGTTCTCTGGCACCTGTCCCCACCCCAGTGCATGAGAGGCATACCAGGGGATGGGGCCACATGCCAAGCTCGAGCAATTGGACAGTCACAGCAACCACTATGAGCTGAAATAAACTTGAGAAGGAGAGCATTGCCTGCAAGGCAGTCAATCAGCCTCACTATTTCCACTGCTGTAGTTTGCCCCGTGCAAACAACACCCCTGGAGAGTAGCAGGAAAGGACATGTGAAGCCATAGAGGCTAGACCCTGGAAAAGCACATTTACAGACTCACAGAATATGCTGAGTTGGAAGGGATCCATTGGGATCATTCAGTCCAACTCCTGGCCCTGCACAGCATCATTCCAAAGAATCACTCCATGTGCCTGAAAGCATCATCCAAATGCTTCTTGAATTCTGACAGTTTTGGTGTTGTGACCACCTCCCTGGGGAGCCTGTTCTAGTGTTCAAGTATACTCTGGGAGAAGAACCTTTTCCAGATATCCAACCTATATCTCCCTGACTCAGCTTCATGCCATGTCCTCAAGCCCTGTCACTGGTCACAAGAGTGAAGAGATTGGTACTTGCCCCTCTGGTTCCCCTCATCAGAATGTTGAAGATACAGCAAGGTCTCTCCTCAGTGTCCTCCAGACTGAACAAACCAAGCGACCTCAGCCACTCCTCACAAGGCTTCCCCTCAAGGCCCTCCACCATCCTCATGGCTCTTCTTTGGACACTCTCTAATAGTTTAATATCTTTTTTATATTGTGGCACCCAAACTTGCCCCCAGCATTCAAGGTGAGACTGCCCCAGCTCAGAGCAGAGCGGGACAATCCCCTCCCTTGCCCGGCTGGTGATGCTGGGCCTGATGCCCCCCAGGACAGGGCTGGCCCTGCTGGCTGCCAGGGCACTGCTGACTCATGTTCAACTTGCCACTGACCAGGACCTCCAAATCTCTTTCCATAGCACTGCTCTCCATCTTCTCATTCTATTCCAGCATCAATCAATTCCAGATTAAAAAAAAACTTTAAAAAGGTACCCAAAGTGTGAAAGCACCCCACCAGAAGAGCAGTTCTGTCAACACTACAATATGTTAGAAGAAAATCAAATTGACTAGGTATTCTACTAGTAAAAATGGGGGTAAATACCATAAACCTCCAGGCAGCAAAAAATACTGGGACAAAGGCAAAAATAAGGTGGCATTTGTGTAGGTTTTCCAACACAAAAACAACAGGTCAAAGCAAGCTTAAAAGGTGAACATTACAGACACTTGACTGTCTGTCCCCAAAAAAGGAAGGCTTGGACTGGCAATATGCATGAATCTCTGAAATGAGTGGTTACTTTCCCACCACTGGCTATAAAAACTAGGAACAAACAGGCTAAGTTTCTTGTTCCTGTAAGAAAAATACAATTAAAATTTACCTAAACCCTGGAAGAGACACTGGTCTATAAATAAATAAAAGCACACATCACTCTCCTCCATCAATAAATACTGTATCTGTCACTCAACTAGAAGTCAACTAAGTCTGTAGTCCATTTTCACTGCATAGAGCACAGCTACCATGATAGGTACTCAGGAAAGCACTGGCTTGACTGACAGATGTTCAGGGTGGTGCAGGAATGTGTTCACCTTTACGTTGCTCTGGAGTGAGATGCCTCCTACAGATTATTTGACACATCATTTTTGCTTTTATAACAAGAGTATGACTCTTACAGAAAGATATTTAATACACTCTTGCTACTTCCTTGGATGTCAGAAAGCTGAATTCATGTTGATGCTAAGGACAGACCAATAAGTTAATGAAGTCAAATATGACAGCACAACATAAGAAGCATAAGAAACATGAAACAACATAGTACAAAAAGCAGAGCGCAGCTCGAGTGTTCAGTCTTGACTATGAGTTGCATTGTCACAGCATATACTACTAAGCATATGCTCATAAGCACATGAAAGACAAGGGAAATAGAGTCTCTCCTCTTACATCTCCCTCCTTTCCTTGCTTGTAATGTGGGAAGTAGGAGGAATTGCAGGCACTTCACTCTACTCTCCTCTGGGCAAATGGCAGGGAAGGAGTGGGAAATACTAAGTCTCAGACCTTTCTTTTCTTTCATTAGCCAGCAGAGACCCAAGATGAAACATCTACAGGCTGAACCGCTCTTGAATGTACAGAATTACAATTAGGAAGCTGTTCTGACAACCATCAGGCCAGGAATCATATGCTGCCTCTCTCTCCTCACTGTAATTTCAGGCAAGCCATAAACCTACAAAATAGCCACAAATTAAGAAACTGATTTGTGCTTTTTGACAGTGTTGTTGCTACTATATACGAAGTACACCACTGCCCCCAGATACTTACAGGTGATCTTCCTAGAATAAAACAAAACAAAACAATGCTTCCGAACTCAAGTCTTTCAATTCAATAGCATTATTTGCAGAGTGCACCTGGGCACTGACATTAGTAAAACAAATATCACATCTAAATACAACATGTACTACAAGTGCTGACAGAGAGCAATTTTTAAAGGAGTAAGCACAATAAATGTACAGTGTTTTCCTAGTGCACTCAACTTGCAAATTCAACCAGAAATCAATAACAGTGGATTGCAAGTTTGCAATTTATGTTTTTAACAAATTCCCTGGCATATCCAGTTTAGCATGGATGCTGATCACATAGGTTTTTGTTTGTTTGTAGCATGTTTTGTAGTATTTAAAAATTAATAAACTAGAAGTTATTTTCAATATACAAACCTGAAACAGAATGGGTAAACTAATATTGATGCGGTGAATCTGAAAAAGCTACAATTTCTTTGGGTTCCTATTGTATTATAATACAGCTCCCCACTTAAAAAATTCACAGTAGTAAGCACTGAACTGAGTAAAAGATACTTGCAGAACCAGCCTGTTGTTACTACAGAGAAAATTTCACACACACAAAAGACAGCAAAAACACACCTATATATATCCATGTGTGCTTTTCTAGCTCAACGTAATTGCATACTTCCCAATACACTCTTTCTAACATGCATTTTATTTTTAACTGTTTGATGAAAGCTGTTCTGAAGAAGGCAAGTCTGAGACATTAGTAATAAAAATTAAAAATGAATCTGCATTATTACAAGATTCTTGGACATATAAAAATTAAATATTACAAGTCTGCATCGTACCAGGCTTCAGAAATATGCCTGGCACTTCCTGTGTTAGCTGGTACCTGTTTATCAGATAAACGTGTGGCCTCCCAGTGGTAAGTGACGTGCTAACAAAAGTCACTTTGCAGGGTTTCAAAAGCAGAGCACAACTCTGGAGCTGGACTTAAATTCTGGCTGCAGAGGAAGAAAATTTTACTTGAAGACCAGTTCTACTTTTGATAGCGAAACCATTCTGCTGTAAGCAATACACTCACTCATAAAGAATTATGTCAGGTATAATTGCTTCAATACTGATTAATAAATAAGAGCTGATGAAGAGACTTTGCTAGCAGTTACTACCATCAGCTGAAGAGAGGGCCTAAGGAAGAGCGTCAGGCCTTTAACTCAGGTAGTCATTAGCTGACAGAAATTGCCTGGTCTTGAGGTCATTCTTGCTATTAGATAAAAATAATAATACATTTTTCAAATACAAAATGATTTTATAAAAGCTACTGGCCAAACCACATAGTAAATGCATAGTTATTTTAAACAAGACCGATATTTTCAGTTTTTTCTAGAAATGACAAAATTCACTGGGAAAAAAGTTATTCTGCAGTTCAACAAGGGATTTTTTTCTTTTTCTTAGACTATTACTGAAAGTCAGCTTTAGTCTCCTCAGACTGATTAGCACACTTCAGGTAAGGGAATGCCCAACACAGCTGTCCAGCTGGAAGCACTGTACTATATCCAGTCATCTTGTCTTAAGGACATGAATAAAACCATGGTCCCATGCTGGAACTAAACGAACATGAGGTGCTGGACATGTACCGATTCTGACCTAAATCTACTTATGCAACTCTGTTCGCTAGCTCTTCCTGGAAAAAAAAAAAAATTTTACTACTGCAGAATCAAGCAACTATTACTACATGGATCCATTTTTGAGACCACTGTATCTTTTTTAGTTATATTAAGCCAAACTGAGTGAGCCCCCCAAGCACATACTTGGGAGAATTCAATGCCAGGACCTTTATACAGGCTCCCTGCAAGCCAGAAAGCACAACAGAAACAGTAATTATCTTACTTTTCTTTATCCAGATTATTAGAGCTCCTCCTCATCGGCCTGTAAAGCCTGTGAACATTAATTACATCTTAGATAAAGTAATACCTAAACAAAAGCAATGCAATAAAGGTTGACTTTATTCTGGTATAATTCATATCGTAAGATCTTTCTTAGCCTTAAGGTCTTTGTATCATGACAAAGTGCTCAGCACTGATGGCACTACAATAACATTCAATAAGCTGAAAGCAAGATGCACCTGGTCATAAAGGTCACTTCAAAATGGAACACGCATTGGTTCAGTCAGACAGTGGAGGTCCTACCCTGAGCAGCTGACCCAGCTGTGGTCAGGCACACACTGCCAGTCCTGCAAAACGTGCTGCCACCACTTTGGAATAGAAGCAGGGGTAGGGAAAGTGAAACCACACAAAATTCTTCTTCGGGTACTGCCTTCCTTCAGCATTTCTCCTCCCACTCACCACCACCCAGCTAGATAGCCACTTTCTTTCACAGCTGCTCATTTCCATCTGCTCTGGTACTGTCTGCACTTGTCTCTTTAACCCCTGCCCCCACAATGCCTCCCGACTTCACTGCTTCCCATACACCTTCTTTTTCTATTTTTAGCAGATACTGCCCCTGGCAAGAGAAACACTTTAGTGTTGCCAGTTGACATTTTGTTTCCATACCTATCTCCACACTCCATCCACAACAAAAAGGAAGAATAGGAGAAGATCAATCTCCTGGAAACATCTTTTCCAGCAATACATTCATCTCCACGTGCTTCCTCCTTCCACTAATTCAAAAAAAGAAAGAATTAACAAGGAAAAAAATTAATTAAAATAACTTACAAGACACCGAAAAGCCATGCAGGAAATAGCGAGTTTTCCATGTTCACCTGACAAAGGAATGAGAAACAGAGGGTTTGGAGAATAGAAGCACTAATCCAAGAAGGGAAAAAAATAAAGCAACAATAGTAGGAAAAGGCCTGGTGGATTGAAAGCACAAATAAAGACAACAATGAAGGAAAGAGACACAGAGATGATGTGACAGATAGTACAATCCAACCAGTAATATTTTGCTTTTAAGAATTACTGACAAAGAATGTACGATGCATGATTAGGAAATGCAACATAAGACTAGATGCAAGCAAGCATGTGGAGGTATGTGGAATTCTCTGACTATTGTACTGTGCAAAGATGACAGTACACAGATCCCATTATTTTCCCCAGCTGCAGCTGGTACAACTGCTAGAGCAATACACTGATCAGCTAAGGCTGCTTGCAAGGGCATCCCTTCTCCCTCAAAACAGCATTACCTCAGGCACCACCCTGGTAGAACTGCACTGCTCCCTAGTCCACAGCAGCATGGCTGACTGCACCACTGTCCTTTCCACAGGAATGAAGTCCCTGCCTAAAGACAAAGGCAGTTACAGTGACTTCCTGTAATCCCAGCTGAATTTGAATAACATATTATATACATGTAAAACACATAAAAAGTCAGCTCTGCTTTTAAATTACCTAATCTGGAAGGGATTTGGATCAGACCCGTATGGACTAAAGAGTTATGGATGTAATAATGATTCACATTCACCATAGGATCCTCCTAAAAAAGAACTGCTTGTCTTAATTCCCTTTCCCCTATTAATTTTAGTGTATGAAATACAAAACACCTTCACATAAGAATTATATACACTATAGCCACGTAAGTATTTTGATTGGCTACCTAAGCTTTCCAAAAGGCAGTTTCTACTTAAAACTTGACTTGAATTGAATATCATCTCAGGTTTAAACTAATTTTGAGGTCAGTGTCATTCTTTGAGAAAAAATGAAAAGTTATCATTTAAGCAATTTTCAGGAAAAAATCTGCTTTTCATCTCACAGCTACTTCTATTCCTCAGAGTTTATCTACCTTTGTCCACAGCACTTTATTAATACTGGTCAGCTGGAAAAGAAGTGAGATTATAATCATTAGCATGCTGTCAAAATTTGAAAGGACAGCCCACTCTCCCCAAAATGTTCATGGAAGTGCCAAAAGAAAAGCAAAAATGTATGCAAGCTGGAGTCTTGTAGGTGTCTACTAACAAATATAATATACACTGCATTAATTGAAATAAAGATTCACTAATATAAGAAATAGCCTATGAAGATGCTTCAGCTGAAGGTTTGGGTAATTTTCATGAAAATCCATTCATTTTTAGAAAGAAACTTACTTTTACTATACATTTAAGTTAACTGTCATGGATATGGGCATAAGAATATTTTAGTAAAAAGTGGCTTTGAAGGAAAATAAGAAATTTGAAATTCCATGTGCAAGGATTCAGATAATTTCAAATTCACCCAGTAGCATCCATGAACTCCTGGCACTGCAATATAAGAGACTCAAAAAGATGGATTACCTCGGCAATTCATCTGAAAGAATGCAGCTGTGAACTGAAGTACTTGCCGTGAGTTCATACCTTAAAAGACACTCTTTCAACAAAAGTGAACCATGATAAAAGATGATCAGATCCCAAACGGAACTGAAAAATAGCAATATATATTTAACCAATAACCCAGCACAAATTATTTCGGTATTCATGGGTGTTAATATACCTCTGTGATAAGGGCTTTATGAAAATACATAGACTAGACTAACCAAACAATTTTATGGGATAAGAGATCTATGCAGGATTTTGGTCTTCAAGTTTTCACAAAGATTAACCTACTAATTTTCATAACTCTTGGCAAAGTTCTGTACAGTCGTACTGTCAAGCTGGTGGGATATACATATCTATCTCCTACATGTGCTGAACCAACAGACCCAAGAATAAATATAAGGCTCTAGTAACCACAAACTCCTAACCAAAGACTACTTGGATTTTCTCTTCAGATTCCAGGTGAATTGAAAGTCTTGAGAACAGTTTTGGGAAACATAAGAACAGCAGAAAGTTATCAACTGCTGTCTACAAGATGTAAGTGTGCCTCTGTTTTCAAGGCATCAAATATATTCAAGCAGCAAACGTCTACAGGATATGAGCTCTAAACAATACTACAAGAAAATGAGTTAAGGAGAAAGTAGGTTGCATGTCTCAACTTGATAGTCCTGAGGTCCATCCCCCACATTTCAAATATCTGATTATGCCAAATAGCAGTGATAGGACAAGGAGTAACAGTTTTAAAGCAAAAGTTTAGATTAGGGGTTATAAAGAAATTCTTTACTGTGAGGGTGGTGGTGAGACACTGGAACTGGTTGCTCAGAAAAGCTCTGGATGACCCAGCCCTGGAAGTGCTCAAGGCCAGGTTGGATGTGGTTTTTGAGCAACCTGGTATAGTGGAAGGTGCTCTTCCTGTGGCAGAGGGGTTCAGAACTAGATGATCTCGATGGTCCCTTCCAACCTAAACTGTTCTATGATCCTATGACTATTACATAAGTCTCAGAAGTTCTCATGTCATTATAGGTTAAAGCACCTCAGGAGAACCACTTCCTAGTCATACTTCCTCCTTGTGTGGTGCCAGAGAATAGTGTCACAGTCTGCTGTTCATGGTATAAAAGGAATGAAGAAAGGCCCTCAGTATCCTACCCAACTGTTCCAGCAACAAAAACAAGATTTATTTGTTGATCCCTTCAGGATGGCCTAAATGAGATATTCCAGTGCTGTCCTGGGTCTACCTTCCATCAGCACAGCCTCGAATCCATGCTAGGACTCTGGTAATAGCACAAAAAGACAGATCAGTGAACTGTTCTGGCTGAAAACTTACCAGATTCTCAGTTATTTTTCAGGTCAGTTTTCAGACATATCATATGGCTGTACAGAGCTGACCGCTGGCACAAGGAAGGCCAAGAAGACCTTTGGCTCAGAGAAGGTGGATCAGCTCCCTCCACTGCAGCACAGTACTTAGGCTGGCCCAAAGTGTTTAAGGAAATATTTCTTGATATGAACAGTTTGCAGCCTTTCCTTGCGCCCCCCAGGCTACAGCACAAAATCATACAGCATGTGCCAAAGTACAAGGTAAACACCCCTTTGCTCAGGTTCA
Source organism: Phainopepla nitens (assembly GCA_013400175.1). NCBI lineage: Eukaryota > Metazoa > Chordata > Aves > Passeriformes > Bombycillidae > Phainopepla > Phainopepla nitens. The sequence continues at coordinate 406,940 of VXBQ01005192.1, forward strand.
CAGTTCAAACTGTTGTCTAGTCCTCTACTTCCACAACTAGCTCTGTTGTGTTATTCACAGTAACTAAGGAAGAGTTTCTCTGTATGTTCACCTGAAAAATCAAGATGACAGCACTGTGAAATAGTCTATTAACGTGACAGCATTTTTCATGTATGTTTTGGTTTGTTATACAGTTCTGAGCTTGACATTTGTACACAAAACCAAAACTGACATAAATAAAGGATTTTATTTCTTGTTTTTTTCAAGGCGTAACTCCTGAATTATGCCATATTTGCAGAAAACAGCTCCAGAAACTGTTTCTATCAACCTCAGGAAGTGGATAGGTTGCAAAGTCCTGCTCCTGAGCAAAAGATCTAAGAGAGAAATTACTATATCAGCCTCCTGAGTTAGCATACAGCACACCAAGGGACACATCAGTACTAAAGGAAAGAGACTGGAAACCTTACCAGTATTACCAGTATATTATTATTATGAACACTGGTAATGAAAAGGCTACAGGAAAAACAAGAAAAAACTTCCCAAGAAAACCGAAGTGTAGTTTAACAGCACATTTAAAAGTTTAAAATTTCATCAGATAACTGCATCTACTAAGCTAACCATTTGCAAAAGGCACAAGACAAACCAAAAATGTTATATAAACCTCCAGGAAGGGTCCCAAACAATACACACAATTGTTAAACAGACCAGGAAATTTAGGCCGAAAAACTCAAGAAAATATTTTAAGTATTTGTTGGTACAATCCCTTTATAAAAAGTGAAGGTTTTCAAAGTAATGAAATGCATTTGGTACATCAGAAATACTTACAACTACTCCACTCCTGGTGACAGTTTCCCGGTATGTAAAATTGCACACTGCCCAAGCCAGGTAATAGGTGGACATGAGAGGAGTCTGTGAAAAGTGATCTGTAACCCATCCATCTTCTTCAAAAACAGAAGTTTCAACTGGCATGTTGGACAACGATAAGTAAGTCGCTTGATGTCTGATGCTGATTTTGAATGTGGCCTTGTAGATGGGCTCATCAAAGCAAGGAAAGGCTTTTCTGGCATGAGTAGGAGAAAACTGTGTAACACCAAGAAACCTAGAAAAACAGAAAACAAAGATAAAAATTGATTACTAACTGTGCCTAGCACTTGATTCCTAGACATACCAAATAAGACACTGTTTGACCATTGTGGTTTAAAGGAAGAAAAAAACTACAACTGTACAAAATACACAGTGTTTGAACACTGCTTGATCGTTTTATTACTACCTCTACTGCAATGCAATAGATACAAATTAATGGTCTACAAATCTGCAGACACCACATTGACATGAAATAAATCAACCCTCGCCTTGCATCAAACTTCAGGTTCTACACAGTATTGTTCATCAATATGAGGGGGAAAAAAGCGAGCCACTGTTGGTTATACAATGTAAAACAAGCATACTCGGTTCAAACCAGGATTTAAGAGCCTCCAGGGAATTCACTCTGCCCTGAGACAGTGACAGGGTGCTTTACCTTTCATTGGGCATGAGAACTTACGGCCACACAGTGCACACAGGAGGGTCATTGTTTTCCACTGCTGATTACTTCTCTACCAGCTGCATGTAGGTCTGGGACACAGTACTATATAGCAATGCTGTGTCTGTGCACATCCAAAAAAAAAACCATTCTGTGAGCTTTGCAGAATCACAAATGCAAGCAAATTATTAAAACAGAAATGAAGTATTTCACCATTCTTCTACATGTGCTTTTCTTTCCTGGTGTACATGTTCTCAGTGAATGGGTTAAATTATGGAAAGATCTCTGAAGGAGGTTAAGGTATTTATTAAGCACATATGGGAAGAATGGGAAGGCTTTAGCTTGACAATAAAAGCTGTAACTGTTTTCTTCGGAACTAAATAAATTTTGACCCAGATACAGAATAGGAAGCTTTCTAGATGGAGACTTATATTTACAGATTTGGAGAAAACCCATGATGTTTTTGCAGAAACAAGAAGCTACACTTAGAAGGATGAATTACGGAGTTTGGTAAGAGTATTTTCTGGAGGCATGTAGAATGAGAAAATTACCATGAGCCAACAATGTAAATGTGAAGGCAGCATGTATGTAGGCTTTTTAAATGGTATTGATTCATGTCTCACTTGCCAAGGCTTCATCTGTGGAAATAACTGTGCAATTTTAGATACCAGGCAAACATTTATCAAAATTTTAGAGGCTGACTAATCATCTGTTATTCCTCTGAGGGAAAAGGATGGGTGGATAGCTTTGATGTAATGAAAATGGTGGCACCTATTATTAATCAGTCTATAACCATTAATCTGCAATATGATACTCTGACACTGCTGGAGCAAAAACATAGGTAAAACATAGGGAAAATAAAGTATCTAATTACCTTTTTCTAAAACTTTTCAGATTTTACTTACACACATTTTGGAGGCAATGAAGAAATAATTGTATTGAAATGTTGCATCTTTTTCTTGCTAGAGCGCCTGAAAGAACTAGATATGTATTTTCAATAATGATGACTTTTTAAAAATTTGAAAAAAATTTCCACCACTGAAGGAGTTAACATTGGACTTTCTTCTAAAATAAAAAGCCTTTTCTGGTTAATAATTATTGAAGGACTTCATCATATTTTTCTTGCCTCATTACAAAACATGGATTATTAAAACCACTATATTTGGATTTTTTGCTAAATCTAAGGTAAAAAGCTGGTTAATCAAAAAAAATCCAGTGTTAATAAAAAAAAAAAATCCCATATTACCAGTGGATTTTTCACTACTGCAACAAAGCCAAATCAGACAATTAAATGAAGCAAAAAACTTAATTTATATGCAAAGTAATTTCAAGTGGACCTGATTCTGCATTCTAGGTACATTCTAAACAGCTACAGACATCAACACAAGCTTCAAGTGAGCATGGAAAACTGTACTGGCCTGTTATTCAAAAGCAAGAATGATGAACTTTCCCCTGCAATTAGCAATTTTAATGAGCTCTAACACACATATAAAACCATATTTAGGGAATATTGTTTATACTGTGATACTCTCTAAATAAGGAAGCTTTCTCTTGTCCTCTCCCCACATCTTCACCCAACTTCTCAGAGATCTTATCAGTCACCTTTTAATACATATTAGGCCACTGAAACAATTCTTTCAACAGGCTAATAAACCCTGGTAAACTCTTCATCTTTTGTGTTTTCACACAGAGACAGATATATCCACATAGACATTACTGGGCAAACACAGGGCAGTCAATATTTCATACTAAAAATACATCAGCTACCAATAATAGTGATGTTTATAACACGTACATTACTATCAAACATCGATTTGCCTCGTGTGCCACAAAGCAAAACAAACAAAATCCTAAAACCACTTTAAAAAACCTAACCATTTACTTTTAAAGAAAACAAACAAGCTAAACTCAAAACACTGTCTCTGTTTATCTATTTCGCTCTGTGTTCAAGTAAAACAAGCAGACTTCCACAGCATGCCAGAAGTGAAGGGCAGGGTTGACTATTTCATCATTCCCTTTACACACCTCTCTGGATACAAACATTTTTACCTCCTGTTCCCAAAAATATCACCACAAAAGGTTTTACTTGAGGGAATGACAGGCTCATAGTCTATCTTCTCAGAATACCCATGGCAGTAACTTCCAGGTGTTTTAATTCCATCTTGTCTATTAAAGGAAGACGTGTTTCCTCAACAACCTATCTATTTTGACATCTTAGTTGTTACAAGACTAAAGAATATGTCTTTGTTTTCTCTGTGTGATACATTTTTTTCCCCTTTTCACTTATGTTCATTCACATTATGCCTGCATATTCCTACAGTACTCAACAGTAGCTCTGTGCTACATTTCTATTGATTACTGTCAGTAAATTCTAGCACATAATGCAAAGTTAATTTGTAGCGTATCACTTGCATTTTACATCTCAAGTACAGTAGGAAAGATTTCAGTCAGAAAATAAATACTTTTATGCAGCTTTTACATTTCAGGCTGATTTACAACATTTACCTGTAAAGGCCAGAGAAACTAACTTTAGGAGAAAAAATCATAAAGAGAATACATTAGTATGTTTGTAATGCCTCATAACAGAGTAATTCGCTCCTCATGTACAACAAAAGCGAAAAATGATGGTTTGGACCCTTTTATAGCAAGTACTACTCCAATGACGCTGCTGTATTTTACTGAACATAAAGATGTCAAAAAATCAAAGCCCTGCTAGAACAGCAAGGTCTGTCAGAGCATGCAAGTCTGCCTATCCTAAGAGAAGCTATCCATGATTGAGGACTAAAAATGGTTATATATATATATATATCATATTAAAAAATGGGTTATTAATCAGAATGCAAATTGTTACTCTGATCAAAAAAGTTCCCTGGTTTAGAATGGGTATTATTCACTTTGTACTATAGTGAGTCATTAAGCCTGTGACAGTTGAAAAGGAAAAAAACACTTCTTCTATTTAATATCTGAAACTACAATCATGCAATAACTACAAAAAACCTGCAAAAACTTCAGTTTTTAGAATGTTTTTACTGAAAGAAATATAAGTGAGCTCATGTAAAGGAAAAACATGCCACAGATTTCAATATGGCAATGCTACCTCATGTAAGGTAAGTATTTTGCTCACAACTATACTTAAGTGTATTAAAAACAATTTAATTTATATCTGAAAAGTTACACACAATGCACTGTGAAAAACATTTTACAACTGCCTTCCACCCTGTGTCTTAAGCTATCCTGATGAATGAAACAGTAAATGGACCTTTTTTTTGTTGGTGATGGTTTCTAAATCTTAACTAGGGGATCTGTATTGAAGGGTAGTACAGTAACTCTAGAAAAATGTCACTGCCACACCTATTTGACAGTTCAATTATTCCTATACAAAGTCAAAGTACACGGGAATAATAACTGCTTAAATAACTTCTCAGATTTGTAAAGTGAATTATACCCCCTGCTGTTAACAGTATTTTGTTTTCTGATTTGCCCATTTCAATACAGGTCTGTAAGAACTCCCAATTACCCCAACCATTCAGTCAACCGTGATAAAAGGCATTTTACCCCCATCTTTTCTTACAACTGCGCTTTTTCAAATTTCCGTTTTATTTCATTGTGATGACAAATTGCAAAAACCTAATTTCGATCCTGCCTGCGGTTCTAATATCAGGCTTTTTAAAACTGTCAGTAATCATAGTAATGAAAATATGTTTTAATAAAAGGGCTTTTGACTTAATTGAGTTGGTGATGATGTGTTTCTTGTCTTAATATTTTTGCCCAGATCTTCCAACTATAAAATCTTTACTTCACTTAGATTGTTTTCACAATCGAAAACAGTTAGATTCAGGAAAAGAAAACCTGTCACTGCACAGATATTTCAAGAAAGGACAGCTTATAAAGAATCCAATTCTAAAATTATAAACCATGCCAGAACTATCAAGAAGTCCATCCCACCTTTCTTTTCCATTACAAAGCCTCAATGTGGTTAGAAAACACCTTCTCTAAAGAGAAAGCCTCTATAACTGGCTAAACGGGGCCCTCCACAGTAACCCTGCCTACCGCAACAAGGGCCTCTACAGGGACCCAAGGGGCTTTAACTACGTAAGTAAACGCAGATCAAGACTGAATCTTGCTCTGCCGGCAAACGAATCAGGTTTGCCGGGTCACAGGGTGTAAATCTGCAGCGAACCATCTGCACCAAGTGTAAACGTATTCCCCTTATGCGAAAACACATCCTACCACGTTTTTGCTTTACCTAATCGAATAAAAACAAAACAGAAGTCTTGCTGCCCTACACTCTGCTATTTGTAACCGGACATGGCACTGTCACACAAAGGCACACGGCAGCCGGACAGAGTCTTTGTGAGATACAGACCCGGAGTCTCTGCTGCGGTCCTGCCCCGGCAAGGACGTAGCGGACGGTCCGCTTCCCTGGTACCACCCCTGGAAGTTTGCCTCTTGCTACCGCCCGTAGCCAAGCTGCGCTGGGGCACATCCTGACCCGCCGGCCGCTCCCCGCAGCCCTACCCGCCCAGGCGGGGCACGCAGGCGGAGCGCTCCGCTCACCTGCCGGCGGCCCCGGCTAACCCCGGCCGGACNCCGCCCCGCCCCCGGAGCCCCCCCCCCCCGCCTCGCTCGCTCCCGCGCAGTCCCTCAGCCTCGGCCGCCCTCCAGCCGCCTCACGACACCGGCCGGTGGCTTGGAGAGGGCGAGGGCTCGCGGTCCCCGAGAACCTCTGTATCTCTGCCCTGACAGCCGAGCCCTACGAAGATGTCCAGAGAGAGGTGGCGAGGGGAGGCGAGGCCTGGCCTGCGCTCACTAGCGGGCCAGCCGGCCTTGGTGGCGGCTCCCCCCGCCGTAGCCCCCTCCCCGGGCAGCCGGCGGAGCCCCGCACCCTTCGGCGGGGCCGCCCGGGGC
>VXBQ01005192.1:414940-444756 GCA_013400175.1 Phainopepla nitens
GCCACGCCCCGCCGCCCCTCGGCTTCAGCGGCTGCTCCGGCTGCCGGCGGTGACGGCGGCGCCCCGGGGGAGCGGGCGGGGACGGGAGGCGGGGGCGACGCGGGGACGAGGGAGGCTTTTCTCCGGTGTGTCACACGCGGCGGCTCCGGGGGAGGTCGCTGAGGCGGCGGCGGGAGCCCCGGCCGGGGCGGGCGGAGGCCGAGGGCCGGCTGCGCCGGGAGTGGGGAGGCTGCAAAGCCTCCGAGCTGCAGGACTGACTGCCCGGGATTACACACAAATGCGTGTGCTCTCCACATAAATACTGAATGCCCTTACTGTGTCATATTTATAGAGACTTAATAAAGAGCCGCCGACTACGTGTTTGAACGACAATAGTGCTGTCATACTAACGTGAGGATGGAGCTCAGAAAAGGATAAATACTCCTACTTAAATCGATAGGATTAATATGCCCAGAAAAAATCGCGCCGTACGCGTTGGCTGGTACTTTCAGACCCTGCCATTACTCCGCGGCCCCAGGACTCTCTTACTCTCCTTGCTGCCAGCGCTGAACCCCCACTCCTCAAATGGAGGGATTTAAAGATGTGTTAAATGCTGCCTGCGATAATACAGCAACGCTTGGCTTGAGTATCCCTAGGAGTGAACCCCTGTCTGGAAAACTGAATCAGCCTACTCTTTCTACCTGCACCCAAACTTTTGTATATAGCATCTGCAAACGAAATTAATATATACAGCAAGGATCTAGATAGATGTCTGAAAGTATCTCTGTTCCCTTTATTTTGCCTGCATACTTCAAAAACTATCTCTGTTCATTTTCTTTTTTGAAGCTCTTTAGCTCCAATCTTGTAAGCAGTCACAGATATGTCTATCTTTGGTATTCAGTCCTGTGGAATCTATGGGAATATATGCTTACATCAAGTTAAATGCATACATAACAATTCGCAGGATAAAGGCCTTATTTTCCATAGTGAAGAAAAAAGAATAAAAAAATAAAAATCAAGTCCTACACTTCTTTCATAAGCAAAGCAAATCTAAAGAGTTTCATGAAATGTGATGTATTAGCCATTTTACTTCAAGAGGAAATGCCTAATCTTTCTTTGTCCTGAATCTTTGACATCTTCAAGAAGTGTTACATCACTTTGCATGCTGTTGCAGAATACAAATGATCATTTATTGACAGTCAAACCAGTTCAAGCATTACCAGTTTCAGTATAAGGAGATTACTAACTTCCTTATATATTCCTATAGAAGGATTGTATTCAGGTCTACTGTCTCTGGAAAGAAATGAGCCTTAATTTCAATTCTCGCAGTACAGTCTAAAAAAGATTTTTAATCTTAACAATTTTTAATTAGAAGTATGTTGATACACTTGCTAGTTGTGTTTGTGTGTTCTAAGAGGACTAAAATTTTGCTCAATAACTAGCGTTGCCACATATTTCCTGTGGTGATATTTGGCTGCCCACTTGTTAGAACAGGTCAAAGAACAGAAACATTTTATTATCCAAAAACAGTCTTCATTGTTTTTTGACTGAAGTTTGATGCAGAAAGGTAGAAAACTATCGCTATGTAATTTGGAAAAAAAAAAACCAAAAAAACTGACATGGCAAAATAACATCCACAGCTACAGGTTTAGAATGTCAGTTTCTATATGTTTCATTAAACCCTTTAAAAGTGGGCACAAAAGGAAGTGCCTGAGTGCTTTTAAGATTTTATGTGTAGGTTGTCAGTATCAGGCATTAGTAAAATAGTCAGTGTTTCCCTCTGTCACTCTCTGACCTGCACTTTCAGTTATGTTTGTTCTTGTCAGCAGTGCAGGGAGACATTCAGGCAAAGATGTGATTCAAGAGTAGAATTAACCTGGAATAAAGTAGTACGGTCCCATTTAGAAACATTTCTAATTTTTAATAGTTTTTCATTAAATACAGTTGGGTAGTTAAAAGTTTCACAGGTTAAGGTTTTTGTGAAGCCTTCTCAGAAAAGCAGTGAGTAGCAGGCAGTTCAGCTATCCAGCTCTCCCACTTGTAAAGAGGGAGGTACAACTGTGTGTGTGACGGGACAGGAGCATCATTCTGGCTTTCTTGATGTACTGATAACAAATACATAACTCTCCAGGCTGAGATCTTCCAAACCCTGCCAAGGGACTCTGTCATACACTTTAGCTTCAACAATATTAGTCTCTAAATTGAAGGGTCAGTATGAGAGAGGGTATGTAAAAGATTTAAGGTGCATGCTAGTAAGGAGCCATGAGGCTGATTCCTTTTAAGCCTAGTTCGAATAGCACTCCAAAAACTGATGCAAGGCATGAGTGATGGCAATTAAGGCTGCATAGATTCATCTTCCAATTTCATTATTGCGGAAAACAAAGTATTGAGAGGTTTGCGACCCCTCCTCTTTGGGCTTGTCAGTCTGGAGACTTACAATAAGAAGGTGCAGCTAGGTATTGTGTTAAATAGCTCATGTGCCTTGACTCATCCATCATTCTGAAACTTCACATTACCAGATTAACCTCTTTCCTCATATTAGTAATGACACGTTTCTAAAATATAGCTGGATCAGATACAGGTCAAAGAAGGTATTAACTTAGTAATTTGTTCTCAAATGCTACTCTCTGCAAGTAGTTTAGTGTACAGTTATATATAGCCATTTTGCTGAAGATAATACAAAGGAATGTGGCTCCCAGAAACACTTGTGTGTACATCTGGGAAAAATTCTTGTTTTTTCATTTGCCCATGGTTATAAACATAGACATGGATTTTGCCTCTGAAGCTTGCAACTCCTTTGGTCTTTCTGCAAAGACTGTTTGAAAATACATCAGATCATGGATCATTTTTTCAGCAAAATCTTGATAATGACTCCTTGTTGTTCAAAACTTCCCCTAGGCCATCAACATCTTGTATGCAATCTCATTTTATGAGCTTCTAGCCTAGGGTTTCAGGTACTCATACAAAATAAAAGAGTGTGTCTCACCTTAACTGAATTTCTATGGAGATGGCCCTCCCAAGACACGTACCAGAAGAAACATGGATAAACTTCAGATAGCAGTTTCCAATTCTATACCACCTTATAGTATGGCTCCCAAAGAGCTGATGAGGGAACCACATAAAGCTGTAGTTTATGTTACGTTAACATTGCACACAACACCTCTCAGTATTCACACTGGTGCTTTACAGCTTGGAAGAAAAGCACTATAAATGAGCAACTTCATTGTATATCATGCAGCTGGGTACAGTTCATCCAACCCAGGGATTGGCACATTACATTTTTCTGAGTGATCCATCCTTCATTCATCAGGATATAGCAGAGGTTTATAGACAGACTTTATCATACTGACACTACTCAGGGGACAAAAAAAAAAAAAAAAAAAAAAGAAGCTCAGAAAATGTCCTGCATGCGAAGCCCAAATTCAACTGGCATTTGTATTGGGAAAAACAACAGGGGAAAAAAGACTGCATCAGCCCACATCAGTCAGTGCTCCACTGACCCTTTCAGCCTCAGTCAGGCATTTCTCTGGTCATAGCTGGATTCTCCTTGCATACTTTAAAGTCAAGGATACCCACAGGTCTTAATCCCCCCTGTTTAAGTCCTCAAATGGACTACACTTCATAGCCTATTAATATATTGGTCAAAAAACATCAACAAGGTGACCTCTCAGAGTATTATGAACTACTCACTTCCCACAGACACAGCTTCCATCTAGCTGTTACAAGATTCAGTGGGGGATGACTGTTTCCAGCCACGCATGCTGGAAACACGGAAACTTTGCCAGTGAAGCAAAGTGGAAATTATCAATCTATCGTCCATTGGCTTTTCAGTTATTACTAATTCCTCAAATAATTGACACTGCCTAATGGGACAGCTGTGTGCTCTTGAGGCTTACAAGTAGGCCAAAGAGTGGAGTGGGACAGTGGTCCTATCTTTAGTGGTTTTTTAGTTGGTTTTCTTTTGCTTTGTTTTTTCCAAACGACATTTTCAGTAACATGTCAGGTTTAACATATGGTACTGGGGAATACACCTTCTGTTGAGTTCAAAAATTGCTGCTAAGAAAAATGCTAAGGGAAAGACTTTCTAATTAAAAGTGAAAACACTGGATTGTAAAACAAGCTGACATATAGTGATTTGTGTTGGCTTAAACACCCCGAAAAAAGGAACATTCCTTCCATTGTTTTGTGCTCCTTCATCCTCATGTCACTTGTATAAATGACTTTTCTTACATGAGTTCATTGGCAGTAAGCACTATTTGTGTTTAGTTTATAACTAGAGATGTTCAGATGTCTAGGTACAGCTTTATCTTGGATGAGTTTTTGTGTTTCCTTTTTTGAAGGAACAGATACATGAGGAAGGGGCTTGGTGCTGTGGGTGAAGTCCTATGGAATGATAAGATGGAAGTTTGCCACAGGCGAGAGAGGCTCCCTAGTAACCTTGATCCTTCTCTTCCCCTCTATCCTTTTTCTCTTATCATCACCTCTGCTTTCCTGTCACCTCTCAAGCTGGAAGGAACATCAGAGGAGGCATCGATAGAGCATTGTCTGTGCACCACCAGGCCCCAGTGACCACCTGCTGCTTTCCATTCACCTCGTGCCTTGAAATCACACCATTGCCACCCTTTGTCAGGGAATTTACTTCCTTTATATTCCAGTCCTTTTAAACTACTCCAGACTATCCTACAATGTCATAATACTTTTTCATTTTTCAAAAGTCAGCATTTTCTTTCTCGAGTTTTAGGATAAGAATATATACTTTCATATGAGACCTAAATATTTTAAATTTTCAATTTGGGTGTCTGAGATGTATTCTTTTCCCCAGATGTTCTGTTTTCATATTTATCCACATCTACTCAGCAACTGATTTTTCTTTTTCTTCCGTACATTACTTTTTCTTCATTACAGCAGTAATTTAAGAAGTAAAACAAGTGTCCTCATTCTCTACTAGCAAGTTTTAGTTAAAGTATATTCCAACTTATTTACAAGGGTTTTTTTCTCAGTGTTTTTAAACACAGCTTCTTCAAGATACCTTTTTTCCAAGCATGAACAATTTCAACTCCCCAAGTTCAATAATGCCATGTTTTCAGTAGTGGAATGTAGAGCATAGATATAATAGTGTTTGTTTCTTTCACTGAATAATTACACTTAAAACTGGCTAATTGGAATCAATTAGTAGTAAGAAGTTAGTCTCAGGGGGAGAAGAAGAACTATTTGTGGAAACTAGATTGTGTTAAGAACCAACATTTACATGTCTAGATTGTCTCTTATCTGCTGAAAGTTTTTCATTAATAATACAAGGAACATTGTAGTGGGCAAGGCAAGGATTTACTTCCATTAAAATTTAGATTAAACCCCATTTTTAAAAACATCTGTGGATAATCTCTTGACCCTTTAAACTCTACAATAAATATTCGGACTTCTAGAAATGAATTTCAATACAGAGTTTTGTGTATTTTGTAACATTACAGTAATTATAAACATAATGTGCTCTTTTGTTTCTTTCAATATCCCATTTCCATTTTACAAGGCAAAAATTCAGATGTTTCCTTGTGGGTCTCCTGATTCAGCTTATCTAGAGAGTCCCACCTTATGCAAGAATACTTGTGCTTTTCCATCACCTGCCTCAGGCCCATATTTGTGTCCTGTAGACATTATATGAGAATATTAATATATTCATATTCATATTATTTTGTCAGCTCCACTGTAACCTTCTGTATCCTGCTATGGACTCACTAAGAAAGGGTATGTGCACTGATACTCACCTCAGCCTTCAATGATCACTTCCACTGATCTGCACAAAGTGCCTTAGAGATCTTTGATTTGCCAAATGTCCAGCATAAGCATAAAGTAGGCAATTTTTTCAGAAACGTGGCCAAAATTTTACAGCTGAAGGAAGTACAGCCTGCAACAATCCTTCAAGAAGAATGATCTGTTAAAGCAATCACAAGCATCTACAATCAGAATCACTGTGAAATTCCTTGGCCTAAATGTTTATTGATCCCAAACTTTGTCTGAATAGGGACTGCAAGGGGAAAAGTCAGTGTGTTTACGGTTGCTGTGATTTTATAATTCATTCCAAGAAAGCACTCTGGTACCTGCCAGAATGTAACTTTCTTTGGGTTGGTCTTTAAAACGGAGCAAGTGCCAAAGGGGAGTCATAAATGGAGGACACAAATTATGAAAAGGGAGTTCAGCTGACTGGGCAAGGTATTTGTTTCAGTGGTCTTTTTAGTCAAAATTTGTCTGGGTTGGATTTTACTGGGATCCTGAGGATTAGATGCTTCAATTTCCTCACATAATGAATAATTTGAGTGAAGCGAACAAGGTCTTTGAATGTAGAATACCAGTTATTGATTAAAAAAAAAGAAACTAAAAACAAAACAAGTAACTATTTGTAGTGATAAAACTATTCTAAATGCAGCAGCAGCACTGATAATTTAACCAACATTTAAAACACATGAAAATATCCTACTTAGTAATAATTCTAGATCCAAATCTTTCAAGCTACCCATGAGTGGCTCTTGATTTCCAGGGTGGTTGTAAAGTTGCAATTTCATTAAGGATCAAAATACATTATATATTACATCCAATATATCTGATCATTTGATGGGCCCCAGAGCCCACTACCAGGTATTCTGTAACACTGCTCAATTCAGAACAAAGTATTTCATAATAGTTTTAAGGATTTTCTTAATGCATTAGGACTATTTTGAGTTTGTTTCTGCAAGTAAACTGCTGCCCCCTATCGCCCATAATAGTGCTGATACCATAGGCACACATCTTAAGAAAATTAAAAATACTATAACTAATCTGGTTTTAAAGGTCTAAAAATTACTCAGATATAATTTTTTTCATTATGTTATAAATTTCACATCAGCAGTCTATAGAACAGTTTACAGCAGTCATGGCTGCTACCTTCTTGTTTAAAAAGTGTTAATCTAACTACTCACGTAAAACTTGGATCTCAAAAAGAGTTTCACTATTAAGATGGTTTTGGTGAGGATTCATATTCATCATCAAAGTGGTAAGATTTAACCCTTGCTCGTATAAAATTCATGATCACAGAACCCAATGGTTCAAATAATTTGCTTATGAAGTAAGACCAGAGCACTTAACAACAAACCACAAAAATTAAACAATCAAAACCTTCCAGTAGAAATTACATTCACATTGCAGGCAATAAATAATTCCTGGTGTCATATCTCTTACCAACATGACTAATGACTGAAAAGAAGTTTTCAGGTTTTAGTTCATTTGAGTTCCTTATTCCTTAGAGAAGAAAATTAATTAAAATACATTTTCATCACAGTCACCTTCCTTAAGATTCTGGAGCTGTGATAAGCAGACAACCTATGTCTTGCTCATTCTTTTTAAAACTTAACTGTTGATGTGGGATGGGGGCAATGAACCATCCTTGCTGCTATACATTTTTAAGGCTTTTCAAAAAATGAAATTTAACTGACAATAAAGGAACTATGCTTCTTATTAAAACAATATTGATTCAATATATGGTATTTTGCCTTTGGTTTTCACTTTTTATTAGCCAAGTTGTCACTTTTCTCTTTAGTGCCACCTTGTGGGTCAGCCTGTTATAAAAGCACAGAAATATCTCCTGCACTAAGAATAGTCTGGATCTGGTATTCAGGACATCATAGGGAAGTGGGGAGGTTTGGTTTAAGGGCTTAGGGCATCTATTTTTTTAAGAAAAAAAAGCAATAATGTATGGTGAAAATGTTTGCTATTCATTTATAATAGGTATACAAGAAGACAGAACAATCTCTCTGGATTGAAAATAATGGGATCTACAGAAAAAAAATCAATGTTCATTTAAAGGATAATCATCAAACTTACCCTGGAAAATGTAAGTGGCAAGCTCTGACTTGTGTGATTTTTGCCACAAGAAAAATGGTTTTGTATCTTAGTGGCATTTATTTGGCAACACCTTTTAAAGAGAAGTAAAGCTAGATAATTGTAAACTAAACCCACTTTTGGAAAAGATTAATTATAAGATACAGCATCATAGCATACTTGTTTAAATTCAGGTTGGATTTGCCCACACTAGCTTCTCATTCTGCTGACAAAGCACAGAAATTAAAAAGCATATATAAAAATTAAAAGTGTCAGGGGACACGTACTGAAACGTACTGAAAAGGACATTCAGATCAAAACTTGGCTGGAGTGTGATCACAATAGGCATTGTTTAATACAACACTAATGACTCAGCTGTCCCTTCACCTTGCAGAACAGCTCACACACTCCTCATTCATTATTTGGACAACTGTGGACAGTGGAATTATGGTCAGTTTGTCTTCTCGGAAGGAGCAGAGAGAATGTTTCTGATATTTCTAATTTTTAAAGAGCCCCTTTTTTTTACTTTCATTAATCCTTTTTGTTGCTTTTCTTAATACAGTTTTGGAAGCTACAAGAAAAATAATTTTTTGTACATTATAGGCCCCCATTTTGTTCTGCATACACATTAAAAGAACTTTAGGCTTACAGATTCTGGTTTTTATCTAGCCAGCTCCTTTGCATTCTCTCTTTCTAAATATAGGCTTATAAAGCAAAATAAGTCATCCCTGAAAAGCCTCTTAAGTTTAATCAAGACATATGATCAGAACAAGTGACAAAAAGTATAAGACAGAAGAAAATGCAGCTTCCCATGATCAGATATAGCTATTTCTTAAATGGAAAGAGACTAAGGATCTTCACAGAAGCATATGCCACAGCAGGCATTGAAATTCAAGGAAATTTCCCAAGCATGAAAAGCCCAGTACACTCCCCTATCAACAAGTAGATAGGTTTCCAGCAGCTTCTCTGAGCCTTAGATAAGTTCAAACAGAGTAAATTCAAGTCA
Source organism: Phainopepla nitens (assembly GCA_013400175.1). Classification (NCBI taxonomy): domain Eukaryota; kingdom Metazoa; phylum Chordata; class Aves; order Passeriformes; family Bombycillidae; genus Phainopepla; species Phainopepla nitens. The sequence continues at coordinate 423,774 of VXBQ01005192.1, forward strand.
AGCAATAGAAAGGATGGTCCAACACTTGGCTCAATAGCCCAGACTGGAGAAAACTCAGCAGCTGACTTTGGAGTACAGCCATAGCCTTCTTCCATAGCCCCTTTGCTATCTTCACCCCTCCAAACACTGGAAAAGCCTTTGAGGAAAAGAGCTGTTGATGACTATGGTGTCTGGATGCTACATCCCATGGAAACACTGAGATAGCAATGTCTGGGATAGCTGATCATGTTCCAAAATTCACTGTGAGCTGAACAGCCACCCGCTGCAAAACACTGATGGGCGAATGCTTCTCTACTGAGAAGACAGGAGGAGGGAAAGGAGTTACAAAAGGGTTGAGTGAAGAATGACACACAGCAAGGGAGAGCGCTTTCACCCTGTGCTCAGATTTCAGCAGTTGCACAGGATACAGCTGCAGAGACAGCCATCTCTGCATGACTCCACCATGCATCAGTTATTCTTATCACTCTTTCTTCCCTTTTCCTTCCCAAACCTGCACAAACACCGGACTATGATCAGTTACCAGCTGCTTCTACATAATTACCAGCCCCAGAAGACATAGACTGGCAACCTGCCTGTTGGAACATTGCACTTCCTGTACTGAGAAATGGCCGCATGCTTAAAAATGAGATATGAATATATGTTTGGAGGTTTTTTACACGCTTGAAATCCTGGCATTCTGAAATTCTGAAAAAGTATCAATGATGTTTGAATGGTGAGAGTGAGTGTAATGGCACAAAACCAATACTCTCAAGAAAAAAGTAATGGGATATCCAGGACTGCAACCATTGTTCATATAGAAGATCCTTGTGTTATTTTCAGGAAGTTCTTAATTAATCTGAGTTCCATTTTCTATGAGGGGTTTTTAGCTTCTGCTTTATCAGAAACAGCAGGCTTACACACAAGCTATGCTTCTGCCAGGTCAGTCTCCTACCAAATACACCAAGCATGATGCCCTTCAGCCCCAGCCAGGTTCAATCTGACCTTCTCACTGACAGCTGTGCTCATGTATGGCCAGGATGGAGTCAGACAGTGATAGAATACAACCCCAGTTGCTTTCTCGCCTGCCCCACTCCTGAGACAATTTTCACGTAGCTCCCTTCCTAAAAAAAGCTGTTCAATTTGCTTTTGAAAAGTTACGTACGTAAGTAATTTCCCATGGTTTTATTTGAAATGCAAGTTCTCCAGACCCCAGGAAATTCCAATTCTAAGACTATATGAACCTGCAGATGGCAAACCTAATTTTCCAAGTCTGCAGGATAGAGAAGACTAGTAGTGTCACCCTATTTCAGCAAACCCCAGAGCCTTGCTTTTGCAGCATTTTTAGTGGGTCTCCATAGCACAGCATCACTTGAAAGAGCTGTGATCCAGCTAGGGTGAAGAGGTTTAGCTGCTTTAAACACTGTGCTGTTCAGACTGCTCCAATATGTTTTTCAGCAAGATCACCTGTGCAAAAGCAAGCACGACAAAGTTGTCACACAGTGCTGCCGTCAGAGGTAGCCTCAGGGTCTCTGCACAGCACTGAGATGTACTGTACAGCTGAATCTCACCAAAGCAGCAGAAGCCTATTGTACATGCTTGCAGTGAAGACAAGCATCCCCTTTCCATGCCACCCTAACTAATCATAAAAGCACCCCCCTGTGACCCTGTACAAGGGCTTGCAAACTCAGTTATGAGCCCTTACTCTGACTTCAAACACTCTAGTCCATTCGGGTGGGGTGTCCAGAGATGTCCTTTCCCCCCAGCTTTAGAGCAAGGAATAGCAGATCACCCTTCCCCACCTCTCCTTCTTCTGTTGCAAATTCCTATCTCCCTGCTTGGCAGTTTTTCTCTCCACATAGCTTTTTCTACCACTCCTGTCAGCCTGTATCTCTAAAGCCTCCAGGGCAGCCTGCAGCCTCACCATTTGCTGCTCCATAGTGCCCAGGCAGCTGTCTCTTACAGCAGCTGGTTTAGATCCACAGCTTGATCTCAGCTAGGGGAGATTCATTAACTCTTCCTTGGCCTGTGGACAGGCATGGTGTACCTACTCCATCTCAGTAACTGTGGTGTGCAGTAACATCGCTGGGCTATTACCCCGCATATGAGCCAGCACTAAGGAGCCCAGGTGCTAATTGGCTTTACAGACATATCTTTCACAACAGCAAAAAGGTAAAATCTGTGTGAGAGTTTCAAAAGAATGTGTTCTTCTTATGAATATTCTTCTGTCCTCCCCTCATCTCCAAAGCTGATGTTTTTTGCTTCAACCACTTCATTCTACTTTAATTCCCTTGTCAATCCCCAGACATCTCACCTCAGTTTTAGTCTCCATTCCTCAGTCTCCTCATCACAGCATCAATCTCTTGGAACTCCTCAGTGCTGAAAATCATGACATGGCATTTATAAATACAGTTTTTATATGAGATTTCCAATAAGGTCTCAGATTTCACCATGAGGGCCTAACAGTCTTTGTAAAACTGAAAAGCAAATTTTTGTTCTGTAGTTTTGATTCTGAAATGCATCATAACAGAGTACAGTTTAAATATAAACAGAAAACAGTGCTAAGTTGTAAAGTCTCTCCGAATTAACTTTCTCAAGAAATATTTTTAAGGCTGACAAATCATATGCAAGGCCTTTTCCCAAAAGACAGTTTTTCTTGGATTCATTTAGTGGTTGTAGGTTTTGTCATACGCTACTGGAAAGGTAATTTTTCCTAGTTTATGAAAAATGCCTTAAATTTTACTTTGCTGTCACAGGGAAATAATGATATCTATACAGGTAATAAACTGGCACACAGAGATTGCTATTGGTAGCTTTGCAAGCAGTATACTATCTTATGGAGGATGATAGGAAGTAACAGGGTGAATTAATATCAAACATGCAATTTATTTCTATAATGTCTGCATGACTCAGGTTACCAGCATTTGTAATATTCTTTTAAATATTAATACATAAAGCATAACAAACACAAGATCATTTTAGAGAAGTTAATGCACAGCTCTGTAAATTCAGTAAGCGATGGCTATTAATGTTCTCTTTTGTCTTCCAGACAGAAAATCAAAGCTATTTAAATTAAAGGATGTGTATAAAATCAATGTATGTTGATAAGGTGTGCACATTAATGATAATGTTCGCAAACATTCTTTGTAACTTGTATATACAATCTTGTTTTTCTGGATAGGTGGGCACATTAGCTGGCATCATCAGAAGCTCTTTAAATTAATTTCTTCCTTTTTTTTTTTTTACATTATTAATTTTAAACCTGTATGGCAGCACTATAAGGGAGGCAATAGTGGTGCTGTGGTGACACAACTCTTGTTGCGTGTGCTCTTGGGTGAGTGAGATGTTCCCATACAGCCTTTTTGCTCAGGCTGAGGCTGGAAGCCAAGGAAGCTGGTTCATGGTGCTGAGCTCAGATTTGGACCCAGGCAAGCCCCACAGCTGAGATCAGCCAACCTGGGCCCCACTGCCAGGCAGTGACCACTGCCAGCTCCTGCCTCCCAGCTGAGATCCCCACCACACCAGGGCATGATTCCCAGCACAGCACCCCTCAGCAGCTGTGACCCATTGGTCAGACACTCATGGCTTTGCTGGAAGCAGCTGGTCACTGTTCATCTGGCATGCAATTCCAATGACAAGAGCGCAGAGTGAGGGGAGCAAAGTGTAGACACTGACTGGGTGGAAAAACAGGCAATTAAGAGCATAAATATAGGCTGAGACTAAGGTCAAATGTGCAAAATAGGCTTAGCTTTAGCTTGGAAAGTGATTATTGAAATCCTGAACACACAGCTTTGGCACATGACGGCTACAGTAGAGATTTAACAAACTAAAAAGAAACAAAGAAAAGGTGATTCTTTTTCAAATTATTATCTGTGCATTCAGTGCATCCACACTTGCATCCACATTTTGTAATTAAAACTAGTTAGAGAAAGTTCCATGTAATCATTGTTTTTTCCATGTGGTATGGTCCAGCTAAATGTTGTCACTGGTTGCATAAACCTCAGCCTTAACATTTGTCATTTAACTGTGATCTATATAGATGTAAAATTTGCCCTGCACCAACTTGCAACCAGGTTAAAAGCCAGACTTCCAATGCAGAACATCTGTGCCTAGGCTTTCTACTTGCAAAAATATCTTGGAAACGATGAAAATAGAGTGAGATGGCCTTTTGTTCACCAATAAGTCATTGAATCAGAAGGGATCTTAAATTACTTGGCAAGGCAGCTTGACAGAATCACAACAAGGCCATACAAGGCATCATTCCTCAAGAAAAGGAGCTCTGTTGTCTGTGGGCAATGGAACTGAAGGATGTCATTACTGGGGTGTACTCAGAAAGGCACTGGCACTGAGATAGCTCCCCAGAGCAAGGAACATCCTGACCAGTTTTGAGGAGGGCTGCAGCCCAAATATGTAGAAAATAAACACACCAGATATAACCTTATTAACATGAAGAATCTATTTTTTTCAGCTTCTGCATAGGCTGAAGCCGTTTTACTCCAAAGCAAATGTTCCCCAAAAAAAACCATCAGAATTGATCTTCTGAAAAGCTTTTTCATATGATTAATTACATCTTAAGAAAACCATGACAGGCCTATTTATCTGTGGTCAAATTTACTGGAAATATTTGAAGCACAATATGTATTTTTCAGTGAGAAATGCAGGAACAAAACCCCATGTTCTAATGTCAGCCTTAAAGCTTAAGAATTTTATTTCTAGGATAACCAGGAATGCTCTGTTGCCTTCCAAACTTGAGTCTAGACAGATGAGCAAAATATCAGATCTCACTTTAGAGGTGCCACTTTTAAAAGAGACGGTTTGACAGGAAAGTTGAATCAGCCTTTCTCTCCTTGGCAAAGTGCCTAATGAGGTACAGAAAAAAGGGTTACACCTGTTTAGAAGCCAAAAGCCCTTTTACAGAAATAGAAAGGGATGCTCAATATGAATGAGAACCTGAATCATTACTGTCAGGAGCTTGACTGGATGGCAGGAATGGGGCACAATGGAAAAGTCACAGCCACATAATCAATGTCATATCTAAGGCATACCACAGACTGTCGTTTATTTTATTGCTATCTTCTTGTACTACCTTCCCAAACTGAAGATAAATGTAATAATCATCATCAAAAGAGTATTTTATCCAGTGCCAAATTCTGAAAATAGTTTCTTGTAAATGTTTTTTTGCTCAATAAAAATTAATTAAGAAAATTTTATAAAAAATATATCCTTGGATAGAATATGCTCAATACAATGAAGACAAAGCATCCTTTAGAACAGAATCTGTTGACAATAATCCTGAACACCACTATTCCCAGCAGATGTAAGACCTGTCACTTACACAGTAGCCACTATATGAAGTTGCAGATTTGTCCATCATCTGTTAATATGCATTCCTATGGCAGATGTAAAGTTCAAAATCAACTTGAGCTTTGTCAGTGGCTCCAATATGAACAGTCATGCACAGAACTTCATATAATGACATTTAAAGTGTGTATAGATACATATATCTCACATACACTTTAAGTCTTGTATTTGAAAAGAGTTGAGAGAAACTATGAACTATTTAATAAATTTTTCCAAGACTGCTGCAAGAAATAGTGGACAGTTTAACATGAAAACAAAATTATTTTATTTTATTCACAAACCAAGAAATTATTCACATTATGTGAATATGTCTATGGACAAAGCAATATTATTGTGATGATAATTGTATTTAGCATTCAGTTAAAATTTGTGTGTTTTTTCCTCTGAGTACAATGTATAAGTGGATATTTTTGGGAAGCAGGCAGAAGAAGGGAGCATCAGACTGTGTCAGATACAGAGGATTTTACCAAAAATGTTTCCAGTTTTGGTCACAGTACTTATTGGAGCTACTGTATGCATGTATATAAGTTAATAATTCTAAGGAATAAGAAAGCAAACCTATAGTACCATTCACTTTTCTCTTCATGTATTGAAGTATTTCCTCTCCTGTGCCTTTGAATTTTGTTTTTCATACACCTGTTCAGAATATCTGAGTGGATTATCTGTGTCCATTAATTTTCTAATTTTATCTGTCAAATATGCTCTACAATTTCCTTTACTTTTTAATAAGACTGTTCACAAAAATACGGCTTACTGGAAATTGCTTCTGGAGAATGCTATAATAGATGCTTGTCAGGTATATGGAAAAGGCTTTGTTTATTTCTCCATATAATCTGACACAATTAGGATATAACCAATTAGAATGTCATTCATGTCTTATGTGTCATGAGGTCCTTTGAAGGACCTATATAACTCTTCATTTTCCCCTAAACACAGAATCTGCCATTTTTTTTTCTAAAGGAAGCCATTACATCTTGATTATTGAAAGATGTTTTACAGTATAAGTATTTTCTCCTCAACAGGGTTAAACCTTATTACCTTTGGTAATAGTCTTTTCTAAAGGGTAATTAATGTGCGACCAGCACCTGCTCTAAGGAAAACTGGGCAGTGTTTTTTGTGTATAATTGCAAAAAAAACCTTTATCTTCATGAGCAGGTTTCTTATCAGTGTGCATCTCACTAACTCTCAGCACACCAGACATGTCAGCTGGACATCAATCATCCTCTGGCACAGGCTATCTGAGGCCATTAAGATGGGAAAACCTCAACAGAGCTGTTTTAGAAATCCAAAACTATGATTATGAAATTCTTACAGATTTCAGCAGTAATGAGTCACAAAGTGACAGGATCTGGGATGAACCACCCTTGAGCAGTAGAAGGGATAAGTGACAAAAATTAAGAAGTCTTTCTGAATAGCTGTTTGGTCCAAAACTTCCTGTGTCAGAGGAGAGTTATTGGAAACTGATCATTGTTTCTTTGCTCCAGTAATTAGTTTTGTTGGCATGGCCAGATGCAGGAGGGCAAGCATGAATCATGCTGTTGAACTCACCAAATTACCAAGGTCAGTTCTTGGTCTGGTCAATGAGGAGAGAGGATCAAAACTGTGCCTCAACATGACTGACTCCCAGGTCAGGTGTTTGGGAAAAGGATGATATCTTATGGAGGGTAACCCTGCTCATTCATCTGGGATACCAAAGCTTCATATGTCCCTGAACACGCTGACAAAGAGCCATGGGGGCTTACTATTTGCTTTACTTTTGTGACTTAAATCCACTGAGCTGGAAGAAAATTGATAGTAGGTTTCTTTTACTTTCCAGGTTAAAAGTCTATGTAATTATGTTGGCATCCTTAAAAGTAATGATTCAGTGTTATACACTATTTCAGAAGTCTGAGGGTTTGAGTCAACTGGACCTTTACAACACCCACACTCACCTACTCTCTTATCTGCTTGACAGAGTAGCTGCAAAGCAGTGTAGGAAGACAGAAATAATTGCTATTTATTTTGCTTACTCTTAATTGATTTTTTTTCCTTCTTTCTTCTCTATGTCTTTCAAATGAGTCTTTTATGATTTTGGGATATGATAATCTACTTTTACAACTTTATGTCACCTCACACCTTCATTCTGGTTTTCCCTCCTTTGTAATATATGTATTACACAAGTAATGTGCATTGCAGAATATTAGACAATTCTCTCTTTCCTTGCTAGGTTAAAGAATTATATACTTTTTCAATTTATTTTCAATGAAAGTTAGGACATGACAGCTGTATTTGGTTTTACTATGTAAAGTGTATGATAATGGCTCACCAACTGATTTATTTATTTCTGTTCTCTCCATACTGTGCTACAATTGTAAAATATCAGTCTGGCTTAGCTTGGAAGAGTTGTACTTGACTATAACGAGTCCTTTGCTTTTGAAATTTAAAAATATATAAATAAATGATGGTAATTCTGGGTAGAATAAACTCTTGCAAGGGGTTTAACTCTACACCCACTTATTCTAATTATTCCTTACAGATCCCTAAGGGTAAGGATGCAGTGAAAGGGATGTTTTACAGGGGTTCAAAAATGACAGAGAGGTTGCTCATCTTTCTTCAGATATGTAGGCATTATTGAAAGGAGCTAAACTATTTCTTTATGTTTAAGAAATGGTTTAGAATTTTTCACTGTAATTGCCTTAATGTCAATCAAAATGATGTAAAAGTCATGAAAGGAAAAAGGTGTAAGATCTATTAAAACAGCTCTATTTATAATGTATGGGTTGACAGAAGAGGATGTGAGGAGGCTGAGGAGGGACAGTACAATTTCTCATCAAAAACTCTTCCTGCATACAGTTATCTTTTTCTTCTCATATACCAAAAGTCCCTTCCTTTAACAGCTCTCCCAGAAGAGGTGTCAAAGGAGATGAGACAAATATACTACAGTATAAAACCACAGATTTGCTGCAGTACTGCTGTATCAGCTTAGCAATGTTGTCATCTCTGTATTCATGGGACTCTGGCCTGGGTGCCCACAAGGTGATTAAAGTGCAGCCTACATGCTTATACTCAAAATTTTGATGCTAAATGCTGCTCTGAAGCAGGTGTTTTCCCAAAAAATATTTTGATCCATCTCTCCAAAAATGAGTCCTCCCCACGGGCTGTAGTTCTTCAAGAACTGCTCCAGCACGAATCCGTCTCACAGGACAGGGATGAACTGCTCCAGCCTGAGTCCCTTGCAGTTTCACAAGTCCTGCCAGCAAAACTCCATTGTGGGCTCCTCTTTCCACAGGTTCCTGGGTCCTGCCAGGACCCTGCTCCAGCATGGAATTACTGGGTCACAGCCTCCATCAAGCCTCCACCTGCTCCACTGTGGGGTTTTCCACGGGCTACAGGTGGATTTCTGCTCCCCTGTGGACCTCCAGTGAGGACAGTGAGACAGCTTGTCTCATCATGTGCTGCATCATGGGCTGTAGAAGAATCTCTGCTTCAGTGCCTGGAACACCTCCTCCCCTCCTTTGTCTCTGACCGTGTTGTCTACAGGGTTCTCACTCTGCTCTCTGGATGATGATGCACAGGCTTTGCTTCCCCCATTCTTAAATCTGTTGCCCCAGAGGTGCTACCACACTCACTGATGTGCTCAGCCTTGGTCCATCCTGGAGCTGGCTGGCATTGGCTCTGCTGGACATGGAGGAAGCTTTTGGCAGCTTCTCGCAGAAGTCAGCCCTGCAGACACCCACTCCCAAAACCTTGCTGTGCAAACCAAATACACTGCTGGTCAAGAAATATGTGCTAAAAACTGTGCTGTCAAGAACAGCTTTACACCACCACAGGTTTTATCCATGTTCCTTTAGAGACATTGTATGACATGGGGTATACAAGGAAATGGATACAGGAGGAGTGAAGATTCAGCATGTATCCCTTCCAGGTCTCCCAAACACAGTAAGAAAGACTTCAGGGAGTATTTACAAGAGCTGTCAATGCTGTTCTGCCTTCATGGTCTCTGCAGACCTTGCAGAGAGGGACACAACCCTCATTCTGCCCCACAGACTGGTGCCTGCTCTGCCCTGGCCCCCTTGAGCAGCCCTTTTTGCCCATAGACCTTAAACAGGAGCTGGGTACCTTTAGCTTCGTCAGACTGCTGATGATTGACACAAATCCCCTATAAGGCAAACAAATCCCAGAGAAGAGAATGAAGAGACCAGAGATTCCAACTGGATATCCAAATTCCAGTCATGTTCCCAACCCAAATTAACCACAGTAGCTGCTGCACAGATGTAATAATTGAAGAATAAGCTGCATAAATATAAAGGTATGTGATTTTTGTATTTACTATTTTAAAAACCAGTGATAGTCACACAGCAAGGAAAATGCTGCATTTTATGAGTCATTAGCCCCCTTTATGAGATAAATTTTGGACTGTATATCACTGTATTGGGAGAGAAAGTATTTCAATAAGATTAATTAGGTGATGTTCATAAAACATTTTGAATCTGGTAAGCATCGTATAAATGTGAGCTATTATTATTGTTATTTATTATAACAGAGATGCAAATCTTCTCTAACTGTTGACTAAAGCCTTGCAATTTTTATGGTCACAACTTTGTCAAAAAGATTTTTATCTTCCTAGCAGCAATGCGCTGCCAAAGATGTTGCATCTTTAATCAACAGCTGTGATACCTCAAGCAAGTTATGAATTTTACTTGATTTACAGCAGTTGGGTTTTTAAATTTTTTTTTTTAGGGAGGGGGTGGGGAGAAGTGTGTCCTTTTCAAAACATGTAACATAAGGCCAGAAGCTCCTTGGAGGAAGACCACATCCACCACAGTGAGGCTATTAAATCCATGTTCAGGCACTCAGTGAATGACCTGATTTTCATTGCATGAAGGAGGCAATGATTCCCACCGAACCTGCCAGGAGTTGCTCTGGGAACGTGCACCCTTAACATCACTTATTTTCTTGTCTAGGTCTGGCTGCAGGATCATCTGTTTAGACAAGGCTAGATTGTTTTTTTTCTGTTTGTAGCTACCTGTTTGTTTGCTTTAAATCCTGGTCCTTCATACAGAGACAGCTGTGCAAATACTGAGGGAGCTTGAGTTATTCAGACTCCCTGAAGAGAAAGGGACCTCCTCCACAACTTCCCCAGAGCCCTGATAATTATTCCACATGGTAAGAATTCCTAAGGGAATCCCTAAGGGGAGTTGTAAGCAGCATTTTTGTACTCTCTTAACCTGATGCAGACAGCAACACATATGCCAGCCAAGGACAGATAGAAACTGATTCTTCTTTCAGATTCCCCTTCAGAGTGTCATCATGGGCAATATTTACTGGAAACAGAGGCAACTTGTATGAAGAAAAGCTATTCTCTCTATCAGTATTATTGACAAAACATCTGAAGAGGCAGAGAATGAAATTTGTGGTATTCAGCCAATAGGATCACTTAGAGAGGAGTTTTGGGAAGCCCTGACTCTCCTCTAGCCAGTGGCGGCGTTCAACATTTTTCACATGCATACACACAGCCTACTCTTGCAATTATGCACTTTGATCAGAAAAGTTTGAAAACACTGGCTTTTTGCATACCTGCAGCATGGCATTTGCAATACTACAGGCTTGATGCAGAGTGGCTGAGAAGTTACCTGGTGGAAAAGGACCTTGGGGCACTGGTTCACAGCAGCTGAACATGAGCCAGCATGTGCCCAGGTGGCCGAGAAAGCCAATGGCATCCTGGCCTGTATCAACAACAGTGAGGCCAGCAGGACCAGGGCAGTGACTGCCCCTGTACTTGACCCTGGTGAGGCTACAACTCAACTATTTTGAACCCCTCATTACAAGAAGGGCATCAAGGTGCTGAGGTCCAGAGAAGGGCAACAAAGTTGGTGAAAGGTCTAGAGAACAAGTCTGATGAGAGGCAGCTGCGGGAAGTGGGGGTGTTTAATCTGGAGGAAAGGAGGCTGAGGAGAGACCCTATCACTCTCTACAACTGCCTGAAAGGAGGTTGTGTGAGGTGGGGGTTTGCTCCTTCTCCCAGACAAGTGACAAGACATGAGAAAATGGCCTCAATCTGCACTTAGGAAGATTTAGATTGGATATTAGGAAAAATTTAATAACAGACAGGATTGTCAATCACTGGGATAGACTGCTCAGGGGAATGGTTGAATCACCAAACCTGGATGTATTTACAAGATGTGTTGATGTGGCACTTGAAGACATAGTTTGTTGGTGGACTCAGCCGTGCTGGATTGATGGTTGGACACCAGGATCCTAAAGGCCTTTTCCAAACTAAACAATGCTGTGATTATTGTCTAGGGAAGATGTACATCAAATCAATTTGAAGTTGTGAGTCGCACATATACTTTCTTATCATACCTGGGTTTTCTGCGTAACAAACATTTCTGTCCAGCAATTCACTTTAAAGACAACAGTGGAGAACTTCACTAGTTCTCCTAACCAGCTGGAACAGGTTAGGTCACAGAGAGGGTCAGCAAATTCCACCATCTTATCAGTGAAATATAGCATTGTATTAATAATATTTTATCAATATTAATCACTATTATATTTATTTTTATTAATAATAATAGTTTTTTTCATTTAGGACACTCAGTGTTGGGGATATGTGTGCAGCCTTTCCTTTGCCTTTACAACATGAGTCCATCAGGAGGTCCATCTCCCACTAACAGAATCTTCTGCAGACCCATGGTAACCTCAGTCCTGACCCAAAGCTCCTTGAACCCTAAAAAGTCATCTGTCCACAACTGAGTGCAAGTTACAGGCACCTACTTACATACAGGCAGGTTATTGGACCAATTGTTTTGGGCCAAACCCTGCCTATCTCTCATATCCGTGACTCACTCAGTGGCAGTGAAATGCATGTACAAGGTAAGGCAGAAAAGGTTTTGTTGTTGTATTGAAAGAAGATAAAAACTTGCAGGTTTTTAATGGAATCCTGTGACTTTGTGGATCCACCAGCCATTCCCCATGGGAGAAAAGAAGGTGGCGTTGAGAGATAGAGGAGTCATGTGTGGATGTTACTTGCTTCTACCATCCCACAGCACAAACTCCTCATCCACAGGGATCTCCTCTAGTGCTTCTTGAATTTGGCCCATAAATAGCCCTTAAAAGCAGACACAATAAATGTGAACTTCAAAATTGTGTTGCCTTATTTATTTTGCCTGCATAAATACGCCTTTATATTATTATTATTTATATGCCTGCTGCAGAGTGTAGCACTGGCACTTCAGGACAGATATTTTTTTTTTTTTCAAAAATAAGCATTTTTTAATTAAATCCTGCAGTAAATAATTCCAATTTGACTTCAGGGCTGTCAAATATTTCATTTTAAAAAAATCAACCTAAAATAAATACTTCTATTAAAAATGTTGTTTTTCCTTAACTCCAGTTTGCCTCTGTAGCCATACAGAAAGACATTAATATTTCTCTGACATGTATTTAGCTGAAAGGGTTATATTTTGCTCTAAGTGTTTCCCACTAAACATTGTGACAAAGTTATGTGGATGTTGCATGGCAATTTGATGTTTCAACTGAAATTTGAAAGCTGCTGTATATGCATATCTTTATGCTTCACTAGATTGTGATATGAAAGCCCCTGTATCTCTTTGTATTCTGTTGAATCCACAGCTACCTTAAATTTGTAGACATTGCTATCCTTGCAGAAGAATCACCCATTAAATTGGGATGATTGGAGAACTATTTTTGGGCTTTTCTGAGATTAACCAGACTTTACTTCCCACCATTGAAAATGTTTCTGCAACACGCTGTGCATTGGCAACAGAATAAGATTTTGACAGGTGCAAAAAATTGCCATGTCCCCTCGGATGTTCATTGGATTTTTACAAGATGAGCTCTCAGAAAGCTGCTGGGGACTGCTGTATGGGAGCTGTTACTGTGAGTACTAGAGAAACATGTTAACTAAGCAATCTACATATACTCAGCAGCAGGAGCTCCAAGGGAATGGAGCTTCTCCAACAAATCTCAAGGAACAGAGTGTGCAGTTCCCATCCCACAAACCCAGGCGTGCAGGATAGGGTAAGAGGCAGGGAAGAACTGAGCCACTGTTGCATTTCTTCTTCATCCCTCCCACCCCATTCAAGTTCATGGTAGTTTAAGAAATGGGAATTAGTTTGGTAGAAGCAAACCTGCCTTCTGAAGCTAAGCTCATCTTACACAGTCAGATATTCTGTATTTAACAACACAGTCATGCAGTGACTGGAAGAAAGGTTTTCTGTGCCAGACAGGCATGCACAGGTAATTTATCTGCAAAGATAGCCAGCCTCACTGAAAACAACCTTGCCAGGGATGCACTGAATGAGAGTCCATGTACATATTTTGTACCTCTCACTAGTGACATTCAGGTGTAAGAATGCAAGCATGCACTCCAAGATAACATCTTTTAAATTTCTCTTTAAACTATAAAAATACCTTTGCTGAACATAAACCGTGTCTTCGCATAATGTGTCGTGTTCAAAATTACTTTTTTGGTATCTGGTGTGCAACAGAAAGTCTTGCACTGAAGGAACCAGCTCTTTTCTCAAAAAGCTTGTATGACCCTGTGCTGAGACTGACCTAGGTCAGGGTAACCCTTGCATGTAATTCGTTTCCCATAAAGCCTGGGCTTGCAATTCAATCTCTTGCATTCACAGTCAGGAGTCCCAGGCAGTCTGCTTGGATCACACCTGCCTGAATAACCCCTCTTTTCCTGATCCCCCCTGACTTCCAGCATCAGCACCAATGTCTGCTTTGAGTACCCATGAACAGAAGAGGCAAAGAAGAGCAGGGAAGAAATAGTCCTTCTGCTTCCCCTCTTTTTCCTGGGCCTTAGAAGGGGTCAGGAACACATCTTCATCAACAGAGGTACTCAAAAATTGACTGGACAAGATCCTGAGCAATGTGATTTCAATTGACCTGTATCCATTCATGTCTTGGACCAGATAACCAAGAAGTAATTCACCACAGGTGAACCTAACTACCCTGTTGCACTCTGACCTCAAAGGGCACTGAAACAAGGGGAGATGTCACATATGCTGGGTAGCTTTAGTGATTTATACAAATTTCAAGCCCTAGAGTTGAGTTGTAACTTAGGTTTAATGTCTGATGAGGATGTGCCTCAGCAAGCATCCCAAACTCATGCTGACAAAGGTTTGCATGCATTTGTTCTATAGCTAGATATCTATCAGAAGACTTACATGGTAATTTATTGCTTTATAGCAAGTGTCTGGTAGTAAATGAAGCAATAAAAACCCACCAAATATTCTGCTAGATAGTAACAGGGAAGAGTTACCAGGGTCTTGTGTATCATTAGCTGCCCCACTGATCCTTTGGGAGTTCTTTTTACCATTTCTGTCTCCATAGCAAAAACATTGTGCTCTTCCTACTATTCACTCCATTAGCCACTGCACTGTTGCAGCACTTACGATAACAAAATTAGAGATGCAACCTTGTCCCCCTGAATGTCATCGTGCTGGTACAACCTCCTTCTGCAAGCAGGATGACCTTACTTCCCTATGCTTGTGATCCCAGAGCCATCAAAGTATGCAGAGACGAGTCATTGTCTCCTTTCAATGACATACCGCTGGAACAAAGCGCCGAGTGTTCGTCTGTCGTAGGAAGTGTCACAGGAAATACAGCTATCCATGATGAAATAAATACCAATTTGCTCAGTAAATTGCAGGGATTAACAGAAATCTCAAAACAAATGTAAATGGTCCTGGTGGGAAAACAAAAATTTGGAAATCACATTGCCTTTAGGTAATTCAAACCTATCAGCATTGACTAAAAACATGTGCAAATATGCATCACTCAAGTAAATTCATCTTTCTCCACTAAAATCTATCAATCACAGGAACAATGAATATTACTGGATGATGACATTTTGAATGTTGAGTGCATTTTGTACTAATTGTAGTATTTTATTATGTCATCAAGTGAAGGAAAACTGCCAGTATTCTCAATGGCTATGTACACAATAAATGCCTGAGAGATTGCTGCCATGAGTATTATCTGTCAAGCAAATATCTGTTCCTCAATTACTGTTTCCCTTCAGCAAATATAGAATCAACCCACAAAGAGTGACAGTAGAAGAGCACTGCCGCATTTGTAGCTCTGTAACTCTGCCAGGGAATGATTTAGCCAAATACCCATATGGTGTGAATCAACACAGCTCCAGAATTTTTCAGAATTAAACTACTTTAGACCATCCAAAAACATGGCCCATGGAAATCTCCAGCAGGTCTTCCAGTCACATGAGTGCAGGAGTGCCCACTGCACTTTCAGCATTCCAGCCTCTCTGTCTTAGCCTGAATTGCTCTCCATCTGACACTTCCCAGGCAGTGCCTGCACAGATGGGGAATCTCGACATCCCTGTGGAAAACAAAAATATGCCACTGATAGCCTAAATGCTGGAAAACGCATGGTGCAATTTTTTTTTTAAATCATAAATAAAAAATATCAAAATATTAAGAAAATGTGGATGTTTAGCTACAGATATCTCCTAATTTGTAAACCACATCTCATTTGTGGCTGTGACAGTCCTGCTACTATATTTTGATTGGTTAAGATAGTAAGACCAAGAAGTAATGCTGCTTTCCCATTTCCAAAAGAAGCCAACATGCAATTGAACTTCTTCGTTCTTCAGGATGTTTTTCCTGACAGTATTGTAATTTTCTTCTTCACAATTTCTCTTCTCTACGCAGTTAGAAGCATTTCAGATTTCAGGCACTTGATATTACCTATTGTTTGAGAGTCTCTTTTGGAAGTTGATTGCAGTCCATTTATTGGAAAAATGGACCAAGAAAGGAACCACATTAAAGAAAAAACAACACTGTTTAGAGTTTTGCAGAGCTACAAATGCATCATCCACACAGACATATAACTTAATCCTCAGTTGTAATGATTGCAGTAGCTGGTAGTACTGATCCACTTTATCCATTTTCAAAAATCTCTTTGACTTTCTTCTATGTGCAATATCCCCTTTCACAAAGTCTTCAGTTTTTATCAAGTTGTGTTTATGAAAAAAAAGAGATGGCTTCTAAAATCAGGAACCACTTTGCGAAGTAAATTTTTGCTTTTTACAAACATAGGCTACAATAAACCAGCCTTAGCAGGGTTGATTCCTACAGAAATAAAAAGAGAAAATGTAAAGCACTAAGAAGGCATTATGAACTTCTGGTAAATCTGTTACCCCACATAGATGAGTTTGCAAGATGGCTTTGCAATAGTCTGTGTCAGTAAAAAGTTCTTTAACATGTTAAAGAGCCGTTGTTGTGTGTTTCAGGGGGTTTGTGCCATATTATAATTAATGACTTTTCCTGCTGAGTCACTTTTTCAGTATTCATTAAAATGATACAATCAAGGCATTTAGGCTAAAAATATTTAATAATGTTTTTTGAAAAGGAATATAGTCTTTAATTTTCATGCTATTGAATAATTACAGAGAAAAATCAAATAAGAGCTTGTATACATAAAAAATTAGAACAGCTATTTTACTTTAAATTCATGTCCTTCCTTACGCCTAAATAACTCTCAAAAAGGCCTAATTTAGGGATTGAGTAGAACAATGAAGTTATGCCTATGTAGCTTGGTTTATACACAGGACCTAAATTACCTCCATTCATTTTGTCAATTTTAGTGAAATTACAAATAGGGGATTTTCTAGGCATATGCTCCCAACCATGTGCAGGCCCATCCCATCACCATTTTGTCAGTCCTATCCTAACACACTGTGCCTGTGGATATATGTGTGAGTACACACACAGCATCTCCTATTGCCTCAGATGCCTGATGTGCACTTTATGTATCTGACTGTTGCTAGATATGGGGCACCATGCTGTGGCAACTAATAATTTTTTTCCTGGTCGAGGGATTCTTCTTCAGCAGTAGGTTTTGTGCTAACCTAGGTTACGCTCACATTGTACAAAATAGATGACAGACTCAGTCACTGTATTTCAAGTATTTCAAAAATACTGTGGAATGTGCAAAGGTATTCTTCCTCTCTTTAATGTATTTAAATTTCTGTCCTGAATGATTCAAGAGCAACCTCTGAATTCAATTGTATCATTTCAATTGATTCCCAGTATTTCCAACCCTGCTTGAGGTCAGGTTCAAATAATGGGCCAGCAAAAACCTCATGAAATTCAACAAGGACGAACACAATATGGTTCTCCTGGGAGGAAGAAATCCTTGCCACAAGGTAGTCTGGGGAGCAGCTTCACACAGGAGGTCCTGGGCACACCAGTGGGTCAGCCCAGGCCAGCAGCGAGCCTTGGCAGCAGCAAAGGCAGCAGTTCCCTGGGCTCCATTGGCAGGAGCAAAGCCTGCAGATCAAGGAAAGGGATTCTTCCCTGTACTCAGCAGCTGTAGCCAAGCATCTGGACCACATCTGGAGCCAAGCATCCAGCCAGGGCAGGAAAGGCATCAGTCAACTGGAGCAAGCCCAGGGCAGGGACACTGTGGTGGGCAGGGATGGATCACATGCCCTGTGTCTTGCTCACCCACAGAGAAAATGTCTCTGAGGGCACCACAGAAAAGGCCCCAGCACCAATGAGGAGCTGGTCAAGGACATGGAGCCAGGCTTCTCCCAGTGTCATGTATGCATGGAGGATGAGAGACAAAGGACATTAAGTGAAACCACAGAAGTTCAGAACAGACAGAAGAAATATTTCCTGTGAGGACAACCAAGCAGAGGAGCCAGCTTGCCCAAAGGAGATCTACACTCTCTCTCCCTGGAGGTTTTGAAGTACACACTCTGGGTACAGTCCAGAGGAATCTGTTCTGAACTTTTGAGCATGGGGTTGGACTAGAGGCCTCCTGAGGCCCCTTCTAGTCCAAATAACCCTGTAATCCAACATGGACCAGAGAGGAATTAAGCTATGCAATATATTCCCTTTGTGATTAGGGCAATATGAAATGTCACAGATTCCTCTCCCCATTAGGACATGTATTGTTTCAAATGGTGCAGACATGTCATAAAGCTTACCTAAGCAAGTCTTAGAAATAAGCTGAAAAAATTCTTCCTTTTTTATTTTTTTAATTCTCAAAGTTATGAAACATGAGAACAAGATAAAATAATGCATTGCTAAAACCAGAATAATTTGCAGTAGCATTCAATCAAATAGTTTAGAGGAAATAAAGCCCTAGTATTAGGTTATACTAAATATAAAGAGGCAAACTAAGTCTAGATGTAACTCTTCAGGGTTTTGATTAAATAACTTGATACCTGAATGGAATACAAAAATACTTTTGAGTTTTTCACATAGCTAATGCCCTGAGGGCCTAGAAAAGGGATTAGAAATTTAAAGACACAAGGAGAATTGTGTCAGAGAAAGAGATTGGCTGTAGGGAAATCTCAGAGCATCTCATAGATGCTTTCACTTAGTGATCTGCCTTTGACTAAACGTCTCCCCAAAACATAAAGAGCAGAGAGGGTATTGAATTAAGTATAAGTTATTATAAGTATTATGTGACTGACTTGGAATTTTTAGACTATCAGACCAGACAAAAAGTTGATTATTAGGTTTTTTATTAGGTGTTAACTATTATTAATTATTATGCATTATTAGCATCCTACAATACTACTATTAATTATCTTCTGAACTTTAGCTGTCTTTTACCAGAATCTAACAAGAGTTCTGAACCTCCACATCACTGAGGAGGCATGGAAACAGAGTCATGTGATTGTACTATAAAAATCAACTTTATACCTCCTTAGCAAAGTAATCATTCACTGTAAGCTATTGGGAGCAGAGATCCTTTCCTGTTAGTACCATTACCATTTTTACTATTACCAAAAATATTAAAACAAATATTAAAGTACCTTGGCCTTGAAGTGAGGAAAAAAACAATATGTAATAAAAAGCAATCTTCTCAAGTTCTTGACATGTCAAAAATAGTAAACTACTCAGCAGTCCCAGCCCTAACTTCTAATGGGATAAATCTAAAACCTTTGTCAATTAATTAACTTATCCCCACATCTCAAATTAAGAAATCAAATAAAGATAAACATGCAATTTTCTTCCCTTCCATGCTTCAGTTCCCAGAAGTAATGCAAGTGCATCTTCTATGAACAGCCTCAAATAACACAAATGATGCAAAAGGTACAATAGATAAGTACAGACAGAAATATGTCATAGTCAAGATGGACACAACACTGTTTAGAGTGCTAAACTTTCCACATGCAGCATCACACAGCCTTCTGGCTCCTTCTCCCTTAGAGGACTAAAATTTCCCCGAGCACCTCCACAGACTAAATTTTCTCTGGCCAGCAGCCATCTGATTCCTACCGCAGCTTAGAGGACTAAACTTTCCCCAGACAGCACCACACAGCCTTCTGATTTCTTCTTCCTTCTGCCCAACCAGCTAATTCCTTCCTATACCTCACCCAGGCACCTAACCCTGTCTGTCCCCTGTGCAGCAGCTTACCTTTTCTGTCCTTCACCTGTCTCTTCCTCCTCCCAGCACAGCCAGCAGACTCCAACTGACTCTAGGGCAGCTAACCCCCTCTTTTGTAACACTCATCCTTATTGGTTACAGATGTGGCTTGTTAAGGGTAAAACTGCCTCTACTCTTTTGTAATTAGTATAGTTGCCCACAGAAATAAACCTCTGAAATGCTGTTCTCTATTTGTCTAGAAGAAGAAAAGAGAAAGTTTTGAAGCACAGAGGTGTTCAAAAGTAGGTGAATAAGACTTTGCTGCTGAAAACTGACTGCAAAATTCTGCACAGAAAAGGAAGCAAATACAGAGGGCACCCTCCTGTGCCTACTTAATAAAATATCAAATGGGGTTCTTCCTTCTGTTCACTTGTAACAAAAAGATAGAGACACTTGTTATCCTATTCTTCAAAATCCTTATCAACTTAGGACCTCCTCACCCAGAAGTAACCTGTGTCCACATCTGCTGCAAGTGTCCAAACCAACAGTTTTTCAGGGTGGTTGACAAAATGTAGTGAAACTGGGACATTTTCACTTAAAAAGGGGGAAAATAAGTTGGTAACAGTGAATGTTCTGCTGCTCTTCTCATGCAGATATGTCACAGAGCCAATGGGAAGAACAGCAGGGCATGGCAGTCACAGGGACCTTTATGGTGATGCAGCTCTGTCCAGCCTGTAGCCTTGTGCTTGGGACTTTCAGTACAGAGATGCCTATAGATGAACTCCTGATCCTGGGGCTTTCTCTTTTACACAAATATCTCTTGTTAATTCCAAATTTCAAGGAAAGAGAGAGTTGTTAGTCCCATTCTTTGATCAAATGGGTGTCAAACAGACACATTTAGGCTGAGAATGGTGGTGCCTTTCTATCACCTTGAGTTCAGCACTGGAGCTCCAGACTGATGTTGAAAAAGCAATTTTGGATGGGTTCCTCTTGAGTAACTCTGAACTGATTCCTGTGAGTAACTCTGCTTGGTTTTCCACTTCAGTGGAGGAGTCTTCATTTACCACTGTGCAGCACAGTGCATAGGAGAGTTAAGGACTTTACTTCAGGAGCTGGCAATCAGACACCCAAAAAGTTGCATCTCAGCAAGTGACTCCTTACTGGTCATGTCCACTGCTGGCAAAAAATTTATATCCTCCCAGTGAATTCTGTCCCTGAAACATAAGGATTCTAATTTGGTACTGGGGAGTTCAAATGCTGGTTTTTTTGTTTCTTTTTTTTTTTTTTTTTT